>VZUI01014911.1:0-10710 GCA_013401135.1 Cettia cetti | reverse complement strand
AAAGGACAGTTATTTACCAAGATTGTTTTGAGAAAATGTTCTCCTGAGAAACCTTCCCTTGGGAAACAAGTCAGCCACTACTAGCAGGCTAAAATCTTTCTCAGACTCAGAAAATCAGGCCCACATGTCTCTATTGATGAGTTCTCCTGAAAAGATTTTATTTCAACAAAATGGAGCTTCTAAAGAAAATCCCCACTAATGACAGTTTTCCTCCTGGCTTCTCTGTCCTCGCCTTGAGTGGGGCCAGCACTGGGTTAAGATCTGCATTTAAACTCATTTGAGGGGAAGGAGCTGCTCCAGTTTCTCCTCTCTGCAGTCCCAGTATCCTGGATCACCGATGTCCATGGTTCCCTTGCCATTAATCAGCTCCATTTCACAGAGCTCTGATTGGACTACAGAGGCTGTACCTGCCTGGACTCCTGTGGAGCACTTGAGGGCAAGCAGAGCATCCTTGACAGAAGTTATTCTGTGTTTTTTTTCCTCAGGCATTGTCTGGCTCCAGCAATAACTGCAGGTTGTGCCGTTTCATTACTGAAGAACTTTTGCTGCAGTATTCAGGACATGAACTGTGGGGATTTCTCATCTCAGGAGTTTAATTACCTCTTTGATTGAAGCAAATGTTGTATCAAGTGGAGAGAGGGAGGTCAGGGTTGGAATGATCTCCTCATACCCAGATTAGAAGTGCAGATCCTGTATCTGCCATTGGCTCCTAATGAGGAATTTCAGATTCACCAGCTTCAAAGTAATCTCCAAAATGTAGATGAACAGCTCCAGAGAGGAGATTTGACTTTGTTGCTCTGCATTCTGCACCATGTCCCTTTTCTCTCTCCCCTTTGAGCTGTTTGATACTGTTTGTGTTCCTTGTGCTCTGGAAACTCTGCATCAGAGCTTTGGGAGCTGAAGTTGGATGATGAATGTGATTAAACGAGCCAGAGGAGATTGTTTCTCTCTGCTTGGTCTTGGACTGGGGTCAGCTTCCTTATAAAGGATTATAAAGAGCTCCCCAGGTCAGGGGAAACAGCTTGGTGCCATTATTTATTTACTGTCCCACCATCCCAGCCCTGCCACCTTCCCCACAACACCAAATTTACCCTGCCCCACCCTGAGCAAAGGGGCAGTGTGGATAAAATTCCCTAAGAAATGTTGCAACAACAACAACAACAACAACAAAACAAAACAAAACAAAACAAAACAAAACAAAACAAACAAAAAAAAAAAGGGAAGAAACTTCAGAGATTCCTTGGAGCTGGAAAATTTCAATGTAAACCTTTGGTGTGGTGGACCAGGAAAAGGCTGGACACTGGGAAACCAAGCCTTAGTCCATGACTTGGTGTGTCCAAAGCCAAAGTTGGAAGGTGCAGATTTTCAGCCTTGGAGACAGAAATCCTGGAGGATTCTTGAGCTCCAGACTTAGTGCAAACTCATGCTGAGCTTTACATCCACTGCCAGAGCTCCCTACGACTTAAAAATCAGGGAGGAAAAGTTGTTCAGCAAGAAAATTTGCCCCTTGGTTCTCATCTTTAAATTTCTTGAACCGGGTCCTTCAGAACTCTAAACTTTCTTGGTGAGAATCCAACCCCTATGTGCTTGAGGCTGGGAATCCAATAACTGAAGGTACTTACAACATGCCTAAAAGTAGGAATTTACTAACTAAAGTCTGCTTTGGATCATAACTCTGAAGGACGGGTGCCTTGAAGATCAAATTGTTCAATAAGAGACAGCCTGGAGGGTGGGGATTAATTTTATAAAGTTTCCTTGAGTATTTAATGAATGAGAATTCCTCTCCAGAAATACCCAGATCTCCTCCTGTTCCCGCTCCATTGCAGCAGGATTTCACCAGCTCCTCTCAAGAGTAAATCACTCATTCCATGACCTTTTAGGAGGAATTCAGCTCTTCCAAGGGATGTTTTGTCCAATACGCAGCCCCTCCCTTGTGAAGGCACTTCAGCCTAGCCTTTGGGATGTCCTCCAGGAGAATGAAGATGCTCCTTCCAGCCTTAAAGCCCCTGCACATCTCCATGGCACTGAGTATGGAATCAAAAAATGGAATTTCAGACTGGTTTGGGTTGGAAGGGACCTTAAAGTCCACCCAGTGCCACCCCTGCCATGGGCAGGGACACCTTCCACTGTCCCAGGCTGCTTCAAGCCCCATCCAGCCTGGCCTTGGGCACTGCCAGGGATCCAGGGGCAGCCACAGCTGCTCTGGACACCCTGTGCCAGGGCCTCCCCACCCTCGCAGGGAACAATTCCTGCCCAATCTCCCATCCATCCCTGCCCTCTGGCAGTGGGAGCCATTCCCTGAGTCCTGTCCCTCCATACCTTATCCCCAGTCCCTCTCCAGCTCTCCTGGAACCCCTTTGGGCCCTGGAAGGGGCTCTGAACTCTCCCTGGAGATTCTCCTCTCCAAGTGAACATTCCCAGTTCTCCCAGTCTGGCTCCAGAGGGGCTCCAGCCCTGGGAGCATCCCCATGGCCTCCTCCAGACCTGTTCCAACTGCTCTGTGTCCTGCCTGGGCTGCCAGACCTGGAGTAAGCTCTGCTGCTGGGGTCTCTTGAGGGCACAGGGGGACAATCCCCTCCCTCAATCTGCTCCCACTCCCTCTGGGTGTAGCCCAGCGTCTTTGGCCTCCTGGGCTGGCAGCTCACAATGCTGGCTCATGTCCCTTCCCCTTCTCCCCTTATTGTGTCTGTGGGCAGGACAGGGACAGGGACATCCTGCCTGGCCCAAAGGGACAAACAGTGGAGCCAGATCCTGCCTGAACAAAGCAAAACAAGTTGTAACAATGCCAGAGCTCCAACCCCAGCCCAAATCTGGCCTGAATTCTCCAGATTGCTTTCTCCTCCGGCAAAGGCAGCTCCCCAGCAGGATCCTGCAGGATCCCAGGGGATCCACAGCTGCCGCCTCCATGCCACACTGGTCCCAGTTGTCACCAGAGCTGCAGACAGATTAAAGACTCTGGGCTGTCACCACAGAAGCTGCTCTGGGTTCAGCTGAGGTGGAGTAGGAGCTTCCCAGCTCTGCCATCAGCTGGCACCACTGATTAGATCCTTGCTGTCTAACCTGGTTCTGTCAGAACAGCTTTAAAATATTCAACAAACAAAACCCTACTATTAGCAATGTTTTAAGCTAATCCAGATCGTTTTGATAGAACTGGGCTAGGGAGCAGTTCCAGCTGTCACAGCAGGAGCAGGGCTGGCTCCTGGCCAGGGACAGGGCCATGGGCAGGTGGAGCAGGACACGAAGCTGAAACTTTTCCTTGAGGAGCTGCAGGTGGCCTGGCAGGACTCGGCTGGGCCAGCTCTGGGTGCCCAGGTGGCTTCAAAGCTGTTCCGCAGGCAGGGCCACACCAAGACTGGGCCTGAACTGGGTGCAGAACAGGACAGTGATGAAACCCCTCCAGGTCACACCTTGCTGTGTTCCCCAAGCCTGTGCCCAAGTGTGCTCGGCCAGCCAGGATTCCTGGCTGTCCCAGGGACGTGGGCCCAGGAGCAGGGGCTGAGGGGTGAGTGTGATGTGACAGGGCACTGAACTGTGCCACAAACACTGCCCGAGCACTGGCTTTGTGTGACATTATCAGGGTGACAGCAGTATTCTGGTGATGATTCACCCTGGGCTCATGGGGTTGAATAATTCAATGTTTCAGTGCTATCACACAAGAGTTCAGGCAGAGCAGCAAATGCTGCTTCAGCCTCAGTTCCCAGCCATGCTCAGGAACCTGCATCTGGGTGATCACAGAATCATGGAATCAGGGAATTGTTAAGACTGGAAAAGACCTTTAAGATCATCAAGCCCAACCATCAACCTGATGTGATGTTCCCTGAACAGCCCAGCTGTTCCCACCACTGTGATAATAAAGAGTTCAGCTGTAATGAGAGGAATCTTTGACCCAATTAAGTATATCCTAAGTCTAGGCAGGAGTAAATGGGTGAGGACATAATTTCCTGGGTGCAGGTGTGGCCCTGGAACACAAAGACTTTAAGGAGCAGATTTCTGGCTGTGCATTAATTAGAAGTGGGGACAATTTTTTTATGTAGGTGTCAATCTCACCTCAGCTGTGGACTCTTCCAGTCAGTGGAAAGTCAAAGCAGTGCACGACCATTCACAAATCCCCCAAGGACTTCTGACTAACAACACCCTCCATTCCAACCAGCTGTTGCACACCTCTGGTCCACCAGCTGTGGTCACAGCAGTGACCTTGCCGTGGGATTGCTGGACTTGGATAAATTCATTTTGGCTCTGCCTTGAGCATGGCTGTGCCTCTGCCTCACAGACAATAATTTCTGTGCTCCTGCAGCAGCTCCTCCAGCCCCTCCACCTGCCCCAGTTTAAGCCCAGTGTTGGTCCCACTGGGAGTCAGAGCTTTTGAGTGGATTAGCAACAGATCTCTGCAGCTGTCTGGGCATAACAGAGATGTCTCCAGAGCTCTGTACCTTAAAAGTTCCCTCAACACTTCAGACAGAGTGGGCTGGGGAGACTCTCTCCAGGCTTCCTCCCACATTTCCATGCAAACAGGTTTGTTTATCCTTTGTAAACACAGATAAATCCAGCAAAAATTTGCCTTCTTGACTAGAGGAAGTAATTTGGTGTCACAGCAATTGTCAGACACTGTGGCACCATCTGCCACACTCACATGCCTGTAATTTGCCAGACACTTCATCACTTTCCTGTTTCCAATTATCCTTTTCCTCTGAACAAAGCCTGTCTTTAACACAATGCTGGTACAGCCAAGGGAAAGGAGGAATAATAATCACTTTTTACCATTATCCAGCAATACATTATTCATGCTTCCCTCTCTTAGTAAAATCTTCCCTTCCCTAATATCAAGTGGTACATATTTGAGGGGAATGGCAGAGCCTCTGGGATTCCAGAAGACTTTGCACTGCTCTCATTAGCATAGGCTCTCAGATTAATCAGGATATTCATCATGGAGCAATTTCACTGCAAGGACTTCTTGGGGAACAGGTGCAGTTTCCCCTGAAGTGGGAGCACAGCACCAGGACCAGCTCCTGTGGCAGTGGCAGAGTGACCCGGCCCCACTGCCACGGACCCCAATAACCCAGGCAGGGGCACAGCAGTGCCAGGGCATGCTGAGGGCTTGGCACATTCCAGGCTTGGCTGCAGTGATCCCCCTCAGGATCACAGAACCTCAGGCCAGGTCCAGAGCCCACATTACAATATCAGGGTTTCTCAAGGACCAGCTCCACACAGGACACACTCCACACAGGCACAGCTCCAGCTGCTGGTATGGGACTGTCCAACTGCCAGGTCACAGCCTGGAGGCTCCTGAGCAGCCCTGGAAGAGATCTGCACCAACAGCAGTACAGGAGTCACAGGCAGGTGTCAAAAACCAAAAAAAGCAGGCAGGGAGCTGGGCAGAAGCATCCTCCAGCCATGTGCTCTGTCAGGCTGTTTTAGCCATGAAAGAGAGATCCAACAGACCTTACGGGGGATCGCTCACACAGAGACACATGCTGGGTCCAGAAAATGTCTTGGCTGGAAATGAAAGACCCACTGAATTGAGATGAAAGCCAGAAAATTTATAGGGTGAAAGAAGACCAAAATAATAATCAAATATATTAATAAGAATCTGGAAAGATGGCTCTTGCCCAGACAGGTTGTGGATTCCACATCCCTGGAAGTGTCCAAGGCCAGGTTGGATGGGGCTTGGAGCAGCCTGGTACAGTGAGAGGTGTCCCTGCCATGGCAGAGGTGGGACTCAGTGGCTTTAAGGTCCCTTCCCAGGCAAACCACTCTGTGATTGTCAGTAGGGACCAAGGGAAGTGGTGCATTCCAGGTTTTGTGATGTCTCTAGCTACGGGCAGACATCTTTACCAGCTGAGACATTTCAGTGCCATTCCCTGAGGAGCCAGAGGGATTTCTGCTGTTTCCAGTTTGCAGGAAGGATGGTGGAGGACAGAGTGCTCTGCCATGGCCCTCACACCTTCACCTGCCATGCTCCAGTGACTCCTCCATTAAATCTTAAAGGGCTTCTGCATAAAAGAGAAGGGCAAGGACTTAAAGTTTAACAACTGTGACCTTTCGCAGCCAAACAAATTCCCCAGCCAAAGGAAAACTTCCAGTACCTCCTTGGTCCCAGGAACTCTCCAGGCTTCCTTAGTCATTGGAGTAGGTCCCAGGGCATATTTTCCTCTGTGTTTATTCTTGCAAAGAGCAAAGGCAGCTGTTTGCAATGACCAAAACCCACCATCTTTAGCCAATTTCTAGAAAAGATGCTTTAATAAACATGTTCAGCCAGAATGACCCAACTCCAGGGACAAGCTGGTCCAACATCCGCATCACAAATCTAAATCCATTATAATTAGAAACACAAGGAAGTGCAGATTGGTCCTGCCCCTCCTACCAAGCCTTGCTCAGCTGCTTCTGGGGTCAGTAAAGAGGAAGAATTGCCTTTGGTTCAGAGCAAACCTGGCACACCCTAAAGAATCTTCCTTAGCTGGAAATGCTAGGGGTCAGGCTGAGCTCCAGGCACTGGAAATAATGCCTGCACCCTCCTGGGCCAATTCTGTCTCTGTTTTGTCACCAGAAAAAATCTGATCTTACAATGAAACCAAGAAAACTTGTGCACTTGAAAGCTTCTGTAAATTCAAAGCAAAACTGTAATTTCTGCTGAAATGATTCTGTAGGGAATTTCTGCCAAAAAATAACACAAGGAAAGTGAGAGAGAGAGAAAGAGAGAGAGAGAGAGAGGGTTCCATGCTTTAAACATTCAGCTGTTCCTTATCTCCATCCCTATAGACTGCTCTGGAAATCTCAGTCTTGGTTGTTTCAAATTCCACCTTGTAAACACACAATTTATTGAAGCTTTATTAAATGCAATCTACTCTTCATGTTCAGATTTGCAAACCTTTTACAAATTGCAAATGATCTTTTATTGATTTTTTTTCCTTTATGGAGAGGTTGTTATTTACTTTGTTTACCTGGGAGCTAAAGGCCTGCAGGAGAGAAGGCTTATTTACTGCAAGTTGGATGAAAATAAGTCCAGCAGTAGCTGCTTAATTGTTTTGAATTATTATTGTTAATTGGGATTGTGTCTTTGATTTGCTGAAAGGCAGCAATTTAATTGCACTGCACGTAATTAGCCACAGTTTTGATTACTGGGAGCTTCAAGTGGCACCAACCCGTAGCAAACAGAGCCTTGAGCGAATATTTTGCCAAACATCACGGGGGAAGACAGAGGTAATGTTGGTGTTGGGGAAAACAGGACAAACAAGGGATGGAGAAGGACAGGAAAATCCTCCCAAGCAGGAGCACCTGAGTCTGAAAGGAGAGGTAGTGAGGAGGATCCAGGAGCTCTGGGTGTGGAGGTCAAGTTTGATCCTTTGGATCATAGAATCCTCACCGTTGGAAGAGACCTTCAAATTCACTCAGTCCCACCATCAGCCCAGCAGCACCATAATCCCAATAAACCACTACAATCCCAAGGGCCACATCCAGACTCCTGTGGAAAACTCCAGTCGTTTTCTCTGCAGCACAAGCTGGTATCATTCACTGTGTTCAAACCACATCTCAGATGAATCTGAGGAAAGGAAGCCACTGACAAAAAGGCCAAATGTGTCACAGGGAATGTCCTCGGAGTCGCGTTATTTGAAAGAGAAGTTGCCTGGCTCCTATCATGGGAGAATCTCTTCTGGGAAGGAAAACATCATTACTGCAGTATTGAATAGCACAGAGAGATTTATGATCTAATTTAAAGGTGCGGGGATTTATTTGTTAATTGTAATAAACAGCAAGTTTGTTACACTCCAGCCTCCAAAGCAGCAGCATCTTGTAGACAGGGAATAAAATACTGATTTCATTCACTTGCAGGTCAGAAATTCATCAGGGAGTTCATCAGGATCAAGAACTGAGAACAAAACCACCACTCCCCTTCTGCCAGAAAATGTCTTTCATGAGAACAAGCACATAGAGTAAGAGGCTCTTCCTTTGGGAGGTCCACCTTGTTCCTGGGAACACCACACAAGGGGTTTTAAGATTTCGTTTTATTTCTCATTATGTTACTCTGATTTATTGGCCGGTTAAACTCAAATTAAAGTCAGTTTCCCAAGCTGGGTCTGTTTTGCTCAAGGCAGCAACTGCTGGGTGATCTCTCCTTGTCCTTATCCCGACCCAGAGCCTTTCATCCCATTTCCTCTGCCCTGTCCAGCTGGGAAGGGCAGGGACAGAGCAGCTTTGGGAGCACCTGGAATCCAGCTAGGGCCAACCCACCAGGGCCTCAGCACGCCAAGGGAATTTTTGAGTGTGAAAGGGGAAGTACCTCACTAAAACTTGAGGAGACGCTGAGTAACGCAGTCGTCACCAATATGGTTATCGTGCGTTCTGGTTTATTACTTGTAAGATGGCTGTTTTCATACAGTTTTACATAGTTTACAATACAAAGCATTCCCTCATTGGTGTTCGGCACTCAGGAATGTAACTAAACATTATTTACCTTTCACACTTAAGGTGGTTAAAGTGCTCAACCCAGCAGCAATCCCAAACACCTGCTAATTAACTTACTATCTCTTGGCATTCCTTAACATAATTTCTAACTGCGCCACAGGTCCAGGCCTACACTCAGGCCTGTCCCTGGGCCTACCTAAAAGGCCTCAAGCCCACTAGCTGGCCTATTAATTCAGGCTGGGTTGACCAACCTCACTCAGGAGCAGATCATGTCCCTGCTCCCTGAGAAATTACACTACAAATCCCCCTTTTTCTTTTTGGTCAAGCCAGACTGAGTTGAAGGCACAACTTACTAAATTTTGCGCGCAATGTAACAAACAAGGCACAATAAGTACAATAGCTATAATAACTATAAAAAGTAAAATACTAAAATGAATTAAATCCTTGATCCAACCAGTCAAACCCCATGAGTTGAGCCACTTGTCAAAGAGAGTGTCAACAAAAACAAGTTTGTTCATATTGTCTCTTAGTTGCGAAAGCTGCTTAAAAATGGGTCGGGAATGGTCGGACAGGTTCATGCAGCACATGCCTTCAAACTCGTTGCGTCCATGTCCTTGCGATAACAGCAGGAAATTGATGGCAGCTCGGTTTTGAAGAACTGCATGGCGGATGCTGTTGACATCTGTGGCGAGCTCGCTCAGCATGTTAGATGTAATGTTGATCTGTTTTCCTGTTCAGCAAGCTAAATCTTGTAACTGTGTGAGGGCTTGTGCTGAGGCAACTCCTGAGGCGAAGATTGAAGCCAATATAACAGATGTTTGTCCCCATAATGTCACCTGATCCTTACACTCAGGGCCTAATTGGAGAGCACTCCGCTATACTCGAAAAGCTTTTTGAGACCATCCAATAATTTGGTGAATGGAGGGGGCAAACAATGTCAATTTGCCGAAATAACAAGGACCTCCCATAGCTCTTGGAGGCACTGCAGACCAGGCTCTATCCCCACAGATGAGGAAAACTCCTGGTGGCAACTTTCGTGCAGCACCTTTCATTGGTACAACAGTTTGCATCCAGTTGCCGCAATAAAGTGAAGAATTATAATACAATGGAGCTTTGGGAGACAGCCAATTGTTGTTATCATTTGGCTGCTGACCTGTTAATTTGCTGGTTGAGTGACCAAATTTCAAGCAATAATTTCCTGGTACAGAGCTCAAGAGACCGAACTCCTGTGGATCCATCCCAGTGACATTAAAATTTTGCGCAATGATAACAGCTTGCGCCCCCAACATATTCTTTTGAATGTGGAGAATTTGGCACCAATTGACAGAGCGAAGACGGGGAGCACCGGTGGATTTTGTGCACCACACATTCCGCACTTCACTTAAATTTGAATAAATTTTGGCTTGAGTCCAAGTTTTGAACTCTGCCATGGAAGTCAACGGAACTCCAATTAGACATGTCCGGAAAGGATCAGATGGAGTGGCTAACGATAAACAAAATGAATCCTGCCCCATTTGGTTGGCCCAAGTGACCCACATGTTCTGTCGCGGGTCAACGTCAAGCACTCCAAGCGTCTTTCCTGCTAAAAGAACAACCATTACAAACAGTTCTGCTCTTAACATTTTGCTGATTCTTGACCTTCTCTTTGGGACAAGGCTGGTTGTTGCCAAACTTAACTTAGTTCTAATATTTAAAAACACACAAAGCTAAAATTATTAAAACTGCCTTACTTAAAAACTAATTCTATTACACACTAAATAACTTACTAAATAAAATTAAAATTAAATATCTATAAAAACAATTTTGTCCTTATAAAACTTAAAACTTATTCTGATCTTAAATACGACTTATAACTTAACTTAATATTTAACTTAATACTTAACACTTAACTTTAATAACATATAAAACACACAAAACAAAACCTATTTTAACTTTTTAACTTTAACTATACTTAATATTTAACATAAAACACATAAAACTTATTATATAAATCAAAACTGCCTTATTTAAAATCTTTCTCTATTACACATAATTTAACTATGAAATAAAACTAACTTAAATGTCTATTATAACAATCTTACTATTTAAAACCCTTTTTATATCAAATACAATGTTATTACTAAATAAAACCCCTCTTTTCTTTTCTTTTCTTTTTTTTTCTAACTTTTAACAAAATTAATCTTTATTAACTTTGGAGCTGTCACAGGCAGCTCTAAGTGAATTACTTTTTTCAATGTTGTTGCTGTTAACTGTTATCACTAATTGAAGACTTGCATGGGTGAAGTCAGACTTGACACCCAGGCAGGTTTC
>VZUI01014908.1:0-32061 GCA_013401135.1 Cettia cetti | reverse complement strand
CCTTCTCCTTCTCCTTCTCCTTCTCCTTCTCCTTCTCCTTCTCCTTCTCCTTCTCCTTCCACCCTCTCCTCCCTCCTCCCACTGAAAACTTTGTCCCTGCTCCTCCCTGGAGGTTCCAGAGGTTCAGACTGTGGAGGGTTCAGTCCTTCAGCCTCCAGGTCTGAGCAGCCCCTGCAGATGTTTCCAAGGCTTGCAGATGGGGAGCAGCTCTGGAGGTGATCCTCCACCCTTCCCTCCCCAGCCCCTGGGCTGACTTTGGCTCTCCAGCAGTGGTATTTAAAAGACTTTCAGATGTGTGTGGTCCCTATAAAAATAAATCTCCAAAGGAAACAAATGTTATGCGGTGAAAGTCTGCCAAGTCCCCATTGCTTATTAGCTTGTAGTATTTTATGTAGGAGGAATTTAACTGGATAGCCTGATATAGGATAACTCTTTGATGAACCCTCAGCTCTTTTGAAGATTCAGATTTAAAGGATGCTGCTCTACAGGGTCAAGATTGAGCCATTGACTTTATGGGATTTGAGCTGTGAGTGCCCTGACACACTTGGTTGTGTGTCAAGACCCCTGAAATGATAATCTGGCATTTCAGAGAGTTTTGGTGTTTAAGCTACATCAAGCAGAGCTTTGACAGTGGTGATCAGGGATGACAGTCTCCAAACAGTCTAGAACAACACAGGGTAAAATAAGAAAAGTAACTAAACATCTGCTTATAAATAGACTGGCTTGAGGATGTTGATCCAAGACATCCTTCAAACCCAGTGATCACTTGATTTTTCCATGATTCTGTGGTCCAGCCAGACCTTGGCTGCTTCTCAGCCTAACTTATATCCTGCTCAGAGAATGTGCTGTGCTATCAGAGGCAATTTCTATAGAAGTCAGGAAGCAGCATAACAAAGCAACTGGGCATTGACAGAGAGTGTGTGAGACTGCAGCTCGTAGTGATGCTAGAAACTGGATTTTCTAGGTGTGCATGAAGAATTTGGCACACAGCATCCACACAACCCCTGTTACCTGCAGTCTGTCCCTTTCCAAAGTGCCACAGTTGCTCAGCAATGTCAACAAACATGCATTTATATGGATTTAGTTACACAGGCAAAAGTCTAAATATTACCTTCCTGGAGGAAAGATGATTCACCTGATTTAAAGTAGCTAATTTAATCTGAAGAGCTAAATTTATCTTTCCTTTGCAGCTAGATGAAATTATTGATGGGAAGTAGAATTTTCTTTCCAATTCTCAATCACTCACAAACTGTTTAGATTATGATGTCTCAGAGGGTGAGTCTGTTCTGATGTAAACATGTTTTGACTGGCATTAACTCCTTAAGGCCAGGGAAGAAGCTCTGAAGAAGAAATGAAGTCAGGAGCAGGCCCTGGCTTTTCTAAGGAAACTGCTGCTTGTTTCTGTGCCCATGTCTGTGGTTTGAGGTGATTCTGTTCTCACCTGGAGAGAAGCAAATATGGTGTGATTTCACTGAGAACATGTGAAATCAGCCTGGCTCCAGGGCTCCTCAGCTCTGGTGGTGCTCTGGCTTGTGAGATCCTCCTGGTATCGTGGCAGGATTAAGGGAGGACACACTGATGTGTTTGGGCACCGTTCAGGAGGAACTCCAGGTTTTACCCGAGATGAACATTACCAGGATTTGCTATAGAAACCTTATCCTTCACTCAGGGACAAATCCCAGTTCTCTTGTTGGAGTAATTCTTTTAAAATGCTTTCCAAAGGCAGTGCCCTTGCTCCAAAAAGCTTCTGTCCCTGTCCTGAGCAGACGTGTCCGTGCAGACACGCTCATCTCACAGCGGGTGTGGGCTGGGATGCAGAAAGAAGAGCCATCTGTTAATGATGCTTGACACCCTCTGCTGTCCTCAGAACTCCCATACACATCAAATTTGGGAGATTAACACCCTGTGGTACAATTCCCCTGGGTCTACATTGTCCTGCCTGGTAACATTGGTGTGGTGCCTAGATCCTTAGCCATCATCCCAGAAATCTTCCTCTTCTCTGTCATGTCAAAGCTGTGTGTGCCACTGAAGGCTGAATGAACCCTCTCCTTTTCTCTATTCTTGCTGCTGCTGTAGTTGGCACATGCTGAACGATTCCTATTTTTGGCAAATTTTTAAAGCATGGGCAGATTTATATTTACAGCAGTGTTGTGTTAAAGGAAAGAATTGTTAATTCTGGAGAGATTAAGCTCATGGTGATGAACAGCCAGGAATTATCTAATTCAGAATAGGATCTAATGGGAAGGCTGAGGTTTGAAGTCCCACATACCTCTTGCAGCTGCATCCAGAGGCTACTGAAATACACCCTGGAGAGGACAGACCCTGATCTTGCCCATGGTCCTCTCCAGGGCTGATTCCTGAGGGGGGAGAGCAGATCTGTCTCCTCTGCAGTGATCTGCCCATGCACACAAGGGAGCAGCCAAAAGCTCCAGCAGAGGATGCATGGGAGCCTTTGAATGAAAGGGTGGTTCCAGGGAATAAGAAACTTTTTACAAATGTCATGTGTGAAAGTTGCTGGCAAACAGAGACGAGCTCTCAGTGGGTTTGTGTCAGTGTTGCCTGGACTATGATGCACAGGGCAGACAAAGCTGGAATAAATACTAACTTCTTCTGTGTAAATGTGATACTGCTGTGATGTGCCAAAATGACAACATCTGATGTTTTCACTCGAAACAGACGCAGTGTTGTCAGGGAAGATTTCCTTCTACAGATGGGAAAACTCTCCCGTTTCCAAATCCCATTCTTTTCTAAAGGAAAGATGAGGCCAGCACCAGTGGGGTTAGGGGCAGGGTCAGTGGTGCTGCAGCGTGGAAATCTCCACCCAGAGAGCAGGTGAAAGATTTTGCTGTCAAAGTGAAAGAGCCCAGTACGAATTTTTAACAGCTGGGTCCTCCTGTAGTGAAATCAGAAAATAAACTTCTCTTACTGTGGGATATGAGCCACGCTGGATCTGCTGGGTTTAGCTTGTGTGGAATGACTCCATCCCAAAGCCCCTGGGGATCTGAATGAACTGGGATTCAGCTCTGGCTTTGGCTTGTGTCCAATGTTAACAGAGAAAAAGTATTCAGAGGCACCTCATGCAGAACCACCAAGTGAATTCTCCCTTTCTGCTGGCCAGAGTAAACCACAGATGCCGTGTGAAACCAGCACAGGAGCAGGACTGTGCCCAGATCCACTGGTCAGAGATTTTCTCAGTTGCCTTCCTAATGCACAGGAGTCTTGTGCCAGCACTGTGTCACACTGTGGGATTGTGACTGTGACCCCCCTGTACTGCTAATCCTGTGGGATTGGGGCAATTATCCTGGGTGTTTGTTTTTTTTTTTTAATTGAGCCAGATGATTTCTTGGTACAATTGGATTCAAGGGGAAATTTGCATCCTTCCAAGCATCCCCCCCTCCCCAACTTGCCCCTCTGAACCTTTTGTTTACTCATCTGTTGACCTATCCAGAGCTGGAATCAGCACCCCGAATTCCCCTCAAACACAGACAGTGAGCAGACGAGTGACGGTGAGAGTGAAAATCACTGAGGCAAAGTTACCGCGAAGGGATGGAACAAGGCACTAGGACCTAGGAGGCGTCTCATCCACCCTGGCAGGAATTTCTTGCTTGGAGCTCAGACAACAAAGGCAGAGTGAGCCTGGTTTTCTTTCTCTCAGCATCTCCACCCTGCGCACTGAAAACCGGTGAGTAGAGCTTTCCTGAGTGACTCGCATGCAGAAAAGTAACAGAAAGGAGCAATCTTTTCTCAGTGCCTCACAGCATCTGCAGCTCATTTTAAAATCAAAACCCCTGCATCCTCCGATTCATTCCCGAAGTTGCCTGGATGTTTCATTGTTCAGTGCATGACACCAGACTGAATCTACCCCAGCTGGCATCGTGGGGGGAATGTTCCCAACTTGGGGTTTCTGTGTGGATTGCCCGCATTGTCATCTGCCTCGCTGCAGCCCGGGGACGATGATTTTCTCCTGCATGGGTCACGCTGACATTGTAAAAACGGGGAAGGAGCTTCATTCTGGCGAGTGCCAAGGGCGGGGATGAGATAGCAACAGCTTTTCCTGGGTTTATACCTGGCTGCCAAGGGCTGTAAATCCCCTTTCAGCCCCACATTAACATCAGAACAACATGTGCATGTGCCTGGCCGTGCCGGGGGAGTGGAAGGGTCTCTGCTGCAGGGTTGGGGGGCTCCTTCTCCTTTTGTGTTGGGGTTTGGTGCAGCGGAGAGGTTGTTCTCGAGCATAAACTAGAGACGGTGCGAAATTCCTGCCGGCTGGGTGTCAGCCCCAGCCTGGGCTTTTCTGTGCTGGAAGCACAGAACAATGAAAGGTGAGGAGCAGGGGCGGCGTGTCCCTGGGGCACGGGCACTTCCAGCTATTAAATCACTTAGGGCTGGAAGCGGGGGGTGGAAATAGCCCCTTTATTTTCTCCTCCTCATTAAACGGGAGCAAAAAAATGCAATTCAGTGGAGGCTCGGGCTGAAAAGAGCTTACCGAAGCTGCGTTTCAATGACATTTTTTCTTTGCAGTCATTTCTTCTTAGAGATGTAGGCTGGTCCTGGGAATTGATTGATGGGCTAGGAGGGGGCTGCGGATAGGGGGAAGGGTGGGCTGGATCTCATTGCTAACCCTTATTGAACAGGCTGTCACAAAGAAACTGCTTATTCCCCTGTGACCATTCTTTCATAAATGCCAGTTTATTCTAATGTTAAACATTCAGATGCTCTGGGTCCTTCCGTGATTCGACAGATTGAAGGGCTGACTTACTGGGATCTCCTTGTTTTCTGTTGCCAAAGGAAACCTCACAGGGCTCAGTGGTTTAATTCATTGCCAACTGGTGTTTGGATGAGTTTTTTTGGGGCTGAGCTGTGATTGCCGTGTATCCCTTTGGCCCCGAGTCCCAATTTGCTGCACTTTGAGAACTCCCAGGTGCAGGAGCAGGCAGCTCTCTAGAAACGTGCTCCCTGCCCCCAGCAGTTGGATCCCTTTCAAAATGCGAGGACCCCTCCTACTCTCAGTCCCCAGAATCGATACAAATCTGGGTCAGGGGAGGGGGCGCTTCCCAAATGCATCTGTCCTGCTCCAGCCTCAGCCTTAGCGTCATTCTGCTCTCCGGGTTGTGGCTCTGCCGGGCTCTAACCCGTCCCTTTGCCCTCCTTCTCTCCCCATCTCCTTCCTGCCCAGCTTCAGATCTTTAGGGTTCACCAAACTATGGAACTTGATTTTGGACACTTTGACGAAAGAGACAAGGCGTCCAGGAACATGCGAGGCACACGGATGAACGGCTTGCCCAGCCCCACTCACAGCGCTCACTGTAGCTTCTACAGAACCCGGACCTTACAGGCGCTGAGTAACGAGAAGAAAGCCAAGAAGGTGCGTTTCTATCGCAACGGGGACCGCTACTTCAAGGGGATTGTATACGCCGTGTCCTCCGACCGCTTCCGAAGTTTTGATGCCCTCCTGGCGGACCTGACCCGGTCCCTGTCCGACAACATCAACCTTCCTCAGGGCGTGCGGTACATCTACACCATCGATGGCTCGCGGAAGATCGGCAGCATGGACGAGCTGGAGGAAGGTACTGAGCGAGCCTCGCCGCCGCTGCAGTCAGGGGGAGGGTGGGGAGGGGGCTGCAGCGCTCGGGGCTGCCCGCAGGGTCGCGTTTCCCGGGGCTCCGGGGGGTGCTGAGCCCCGCTGTGCCCTGCCCAGCGCTGCCGGCGCGGCTGGGGGGCGGGTGCCACCCGCGGGGTCCCCAGGAGGGGCGTGTCCTGTCCGTGTGTCCGTGTGTCCGGCCCGTGTGTCCAGCTCCTGGCTGTGTCCCTGTGTCCAGCTCCTGGCTGTGTCCGTGTGTCCGGCAGTGGCTGTGTCCGTGTGTCCGGCAGTGGCTGTGTCCGTGTGTCCGGCCCGTGGCTGTGTCCGTGTGTCCGGCCCGTGGCTGTGTCCGTGTGTCCGGCAGTGGCTGTGTCTGTGTGTCCAGCTCCTGGCTGTCCCCACGGCTGTCCGGGCTGGGTGCAGAGGGGTGGGTGGGGATGAATGGGGAAGGAAGAGGGGCTGATCTCTGTAGCGAGCGTGCTGGGGTGGGCAGGGGCTGTGTGCTGCGAGGGGGATTTTGGGGTACGGTGCACACGGTGTGTGTGCTGGGGTGGGCAGGGGCTGTGGGGATTTTGGGGTACGGTGCACACGGTGTGTGTGTGCTGGGGTGGGCAGGGGCTGTGCGCTCTCACGGGGATTTTTGGGGTACAGTGCACAGGGTGTGTGTGCACAGGGTGTGGTCCGGGCCGTGCGGGGTGTGGAGAGGGGTGCTGGGGGTGCACCGAGGATGTTTGGAGGGCGGGGTGTTGCGGGGGTTTCAGTGTTTGGGGTGCGTTGTGAGTTCACACAGCCTGATTAGAGAGGCGATTTAATGAGCGAGGTTTGTGACCGGAGAAGGGCGTTTTGGACAGGTTGCACTCGGTGGAACTCGGGGTTCATGGCGTGTGTGTGCGGAGGGAGGCGTGAGGAGCGTTAATGACGGGGCGGTGCGGGGTTTCTCCGGGCTGCGTTCATGCTCAGGAGGTGTGCAGGTGTGCCGGGCTGTCCGGGAGGGGCTCTGGGGGGTCTCGCAGGGCGATGTGTGCAGAGGGCGCGGGGAGTTCATGTGCTGCACACAGAGGTGTGACAGGGCCCCGAGTGTTTTTGGGGAGTGTTCCCGCAGGGGCTGGGGCTGCGCTGGTCGCTGTGGTGGGTCTGGGGGCAGCGCGGGCAGCATCGCCCCCTCCGCTCTGGGTGTGCAGGGGGTGCTCAGGTGTCCCCGGCGTGTCCCCGTGTGCAGGGGCTGCTCAGGTGTCCCCGAGCTTGTCCCCGTGTGCAGGGGGTGCTCGGCTGTCCCCGAGCGTGTCCCCGGCCTGTCCCGGTGTGCAGGGTGTGCTCAGGTGTCCCCGGCGTGTCCCTGTGTACAGGGGGTGCTCGGGTGTCCCCGGGCGTGTCCCGGTGTGCAGAGGGGCTGTGGCTGTGCCTGTCCCTCTGCTGTCACCGTGCCGTGGGGGATGAATCAAACATCAATCCCGCCGGGAAGCGCTGCCCTGCGGGCAGGTTTGACCCGCGGAGCTCAGCTGCCAGCCTGCGCTGCTCCCTCTGCTGCCCCGGCTGCTGCCGCTCCCGGGAGGGTCAGCGCACCCCTGGGTGAAATCGGGGTGCCTCCCTGCCTCCCTGCCCGGGGCAGCACAGCCTGAGCGGGGCGGATGGAGGGCACCCACCCACGCTGCCTTTCTCCTCCCCGAGCGATCCATTCTTTGTTCGGACCTGGAATATCCTGTTGCGGCAGGAGGGGAGGTGCTCTTCCCTTTTCCTTGGTGGTTTTTTTTTTTCTCCAAGCAGGCGTCCTGGCCGCTTTGATAACTACATAAATCCACGGGGCTTTTGCCTTTAGTGAAAGACAATGGATGTGGGCACCCACATGCGAGGTGTGAGCCGCAGGGGCAGCCTCGGCAGCGAGTCATTGTGTGACCTTGACTAAGGCAGCTCTCTCTAGAATTCCTTGTCTTTCAAGCAGGATACTCATCTCCCCAAAATACTTCACGTGGAATAAATCTTGGTTTCCATAGAGGAGTTTTCCTGGGAAGGAATTGCTGCCTTTCAGAGCTGCGATGCTTCCTAGTGGAGTTATTCCCAGCCCAATTACAGCTGTCGAATGGAGGTGTGGCTTCCCTTAATTTTAGAGATTCTGCCATGTTTTATTCTGGTCTCTTAATATGGCCACAGCCTTTCTCTAATGGCAGCTCTCAGTCCTGCTTGTCCTAGGTTTTTATGCAAATCTTCAGAAATAACTCCAGGAGAAAATGCAGTTCTTTATTTTCTTTTTACACTCTTCCTCCTCTTACACCCTTCCTGCTTTTTGTCAGTGGAGTTAAGAAAGCTTTAGTTGTTACACCTGTTTTAAATGGGTTTTCTTCAGGTAAGGAGGTACCTAGTTGATGAAAATACATTTTGCTGGTTGAGGTGCAGACTGGAGATGCTGGCCTTTGGGTTCTGGCTTTGTTCTGCCAAAATGGCATCTGGAAACAGCACTGAAGAAGAGGCACTAAAACCAAAATGGGATTATCTGTGTGGCTGTGCCCTCAGCAGAGCATCAGCTAGGAAAATAAAACCTGAGCAGAGTGAAGACAAAGGAATCCATTTTTTGAACATGCCAGAGCAGGTCTGCAGGCTGCTATTGATCCCATATTTCTAGGGGTGACCTATGCTTCTGTTGTAGAAAAGCAATTTACAGCACCATGGATATAACCAAGCTTGTGGTGAAATCTGCCCTTGGCTGGGGGGTTTGCATAGCTGTGTGCAGGGTACCTGCCTGAAACCCAGAATTTGGGAATAATTCTGCTGTGACACACAGGAGCAGTGCACACACAACCAGGGCATGTCTGCCTTATAAATTGGCATTCTGCTTGGAGACTGAGGGTAACCAAGCCAGTGCTTGTTGCTATAATGGCACTAATTTATCATAATTTCCAATAAACAAGTAGAATCTAGGAAAAGTCATCAAAGAGGCTCTTCTCAGTGGTTTGATGGCAAAAACTTGTGAATTACTGACAATATTTCACATCACGTTCTAAGTACTTGATCACTTCTGATTTTAAAATCTTATATAGTGTAGCCTGAATGTATTTCTGGAGGATAGAGAATGATACTGCACAGTACCAGTGTCCTAGGGACAGAACAAAACCCACATGGTGTGCTGCTAATTAACTGGGGCTCAGAATCACCCTTTTGTTCTTCCCTGGCAGTCAAGGTTACTCTCATCATGAGAACAAGTGAAGTTTTTCATACTCTTTTTTCACATTCCTTCCATCTGTTGGGACGAGCCTCTTTGTCCTTTCCTGTACTGCAGCTTTGGGAACCCCTCAGAGCTCTGTAGCTGAGTTCTCACTGGTCACAGGTTGCTTTTTCCATTCTTTTCCAGGGAGCTGTCTCGTGTCCCAATGACCTTCTCTCAAAATCCACCCACCTGATCATTTTTTCTTCCCCTTTTCATTCCTAGCAGCCCATCTTCCATCCCTGTAGTCATTGTCTCAATCCTGACTTTCTATTTTCACCATTCAGCTTGGATATATTTGTAAATAATGCACCTGCTGATGTTGATGAGGGCTGCATTCCTCCTCAATCTCTGTGCTGGTTGAGTGCAGGGCAGCATCCTGCTCCAGCTCATCCTGGCAGCAGCAAACTCTGACAGCACCTCCCACTGGTGTCCCACTGCCCTGGCTGGCTCAGGATGTTGGCCCAGGGTGCTGCTATTTATACTGGCAGATGAATATTTTGGAAAAGAGCTCCAGGTGAGCTTCATTCCCCTTCCTATATGGCTGGTTCCAGTGACCAGGACTTTAGGAAGTTGATTTATGTAGCTGCATTTACTGGTGAGCCACTTGTGACAGATAACTCTGTGCCTCGTGCCGTGATAAAACTTGCATATGAAAGATGCTAGAATAATGATGTGCCATCCTTTCCAGCCTTCCTCAAGATGATCATAGAGCAGCTCACATGTCATCCAAGTTTCAGCTAAAATTTAGTTCCTTTGGTCTCTGGACATGGTGGTTTGGTCCTTGGTTCATTTTGAGCCTTTTCCTGTAGACCTGATGGGGTGAGAACTTGTCCCACCTCAGCTCTGATTGTTTTTTGTCCTGGAATGGAGGGCTGGGTAGAGGTGGAAGCTGATGTTGTGCATTGACTTCAGCAGCAAAGATTACTTCAAAAATGCTGCTCTTGGCCACTTGTTCCAGCCCACATTGTCCCATAAATTAATTTTATGTGGGACAAAAGGTTTTTTTAGCCCTTTCCACAATTTTCCTGCTTTCCCATATTCAGCTTCTTGACACAATGAAATAGACAGTGAGGCACAACCTGGGAGCAAAGGCCAGGCACGTCCAAAGGTGGATTTTATGCTCTCTCCTGGGCTGCTTCTTTGAAATCTGCCCTTGTTTCCAATCAAACACTAGAAAAAGCTCAGTAGGATTTTGTTTTGCTCAGTGTGGTTTCATTGCAAATGCTCTTGGGCTGTGTGAGATATTGCAGAAAGTGATTCCAAGCTTTTTGTATCCTGTCATGCCCTTGGGAATATTTTCCAAAATCTTGTCCAGGAGTATTTAAAGTAATCATGGAGGGGCTCCACCCTGGAGCTGTGCAGAGTCTGGTGTGTGCTGGGGCTGAGAGGTTTGTAGGAAACATCCTGGAATCTCCACCCAGTGTGTGTGTTCCAGTTTGCCTGGAAAAGTGAAATTCCTGTAGTTTCATACTGAAACCGTGGTAACCTGAGGAATTGTTTTTTGTGGGTGTCTGTTGGCCTGATAGCTCAGCTAATTACATCCCACATAACAAAATATCTCCATGGGGTTCTCTTTTATTTGCTTGCTCATCCTGGCTGTCACACTAGGACTGGTGTGGTCCCAAAATTCTTTACAGGCATGGCTTTGAAAGTGATTTCTAATCAAGCATTTCTTCCACTTCTTCAGCAGAACAAGAGGTGCTTCTGTTCATGGAGGAGCCAAGGGAAGGGAGCTCTTCCAGGGTTCATTTTGCCATGCTGGAATAGGTCTTTTTAACTGGAGTAGGTCTTTTTAACTCATAAAGCAGCAGCAAGTTCATGCATTTGAAACTCATGCCTCTTCCAACCCATATGGAATGAACTCTGCAAGGTGTTAAGTCCACTTAATTCCTGCTGCAGCCCTGGTAAATTCCATGAAATACAAAAGCTGGGCACAGTAGCACAATCTCAACTTTGCAACTGCAGAGCTAACAGCCAAAATAATTGACTGCTGCCCACAGAGACTGTTCCTGGAATAACTGTTAACACTTAGACATTCAAAAATGGCCTCAATCCAGCTTTCCTGATTTTTCTCAAAAGACTTCTGCCCGCAGTTCATTATCCTTGGAAAGTTGCTGGTGCATGCTGAGGAGGGATAACTTTTCCTGAAAGCACAGCCTGTCATTTTTGGTATTGTCACAGGGAGCTGCTGTAAGAGGGTTGGAGGATTAGCACTCATCTGGAGCTTAGGGTTTTTCTAAGGAACCTTCTCTAAGGCAAACCTTATCTTTGCTGAGATCATCCCTTCTTTAGGAGCTGAATAATCTCCTTGTGTTTCCATCAAATCTGGAAGCACTGGGATGTGTCATGCTCTTGAAGCCGCAGTAATTCTGTGTGATACAAGCCTGGCTTCAAATGGCAGATGTGATGGTCATGGCAGGAGGTCTGGTGTCTGCAGTTAGCCCAGACATTGCTGAGGGCAGGCAGGAGGAGTGAGGAAAGGCCTTGGCTGGTTTGGTGGCACGTGTGACACGTCTGTGTCACCCTGGCGTGGTGACAATGCACATCCCCCTGTGGGCTCTGCTCTGCAGTGTGAAAAGTGCTCTGAGCTGGCCCTGCACTAAACAAACTCTGTCCTTGGCACCACAGGGGGTTTGTCAGGATGCTGCTGCCCACCCCTGTGCATCAGTGTGTCTCTTTGGGGCTCCCTTTTTGGGGCTGGTTTGGAATTACTGACGTGCTTGTCCATTGTACCTTCTCATGGCTTGCAGTGGGATTTCTGCACGTGTGCATAGCTGCTTGCTGGCTGCAGGCATGTGTTCCTGAAAATATTTGTGCACAGATTTTTCTGCTTAGGGCTGGGGAGCAATATTCTTCCCAGAGTTGTTTCTTTTGCTCGTGACAAGATCTCACATCCACTTCCCATTCCTTCTGTTATGCTGAGCACATCCTCTGCTCTCACGCCGTGTCTGTCAGTCACATTTCTGTGGCTGGCACAGTGTTACACCTTGACTTCTCATTATAGGCTTAGCACAGACAGATGTGGCAGAGAAACCCGCAGAGAGCCCACTCCTCCCTCCATGGCAGCTCTATTCCCTGTAAGATTTCTCTTTGTTATGATCTCCTGGCCACATTGTGCAGTTAAAAGCTGGAAAGTTCACAGGTCTTCAGCCCATGCTTGCTCAATCCTGCTACCACCACGGTAAGGTTTGGGTCAAAACTCCTCTGTGGGAAGTGAAATACGCTGTGGGAAGTGTGTTCATGGCTGGCAAATGCTTGTGCCTCACTGAGGAACCTGAATGATGATTTTGCTGCTATTTGAGGGTCATAAACTGAGTAAGGGAAGAGATAAGTTGAAGTGGTTTTTAAATGCAGTTAAATCTTCAGGTCACATCCCTAGGTCAGGGAAGGAGGACAGAAAAGCTCCTCTTCCCTGGAGCTGTGCTGCTGTGACTGCAGAGATGCTGAGGAGAGCTGCTGCTCTGAGCTGCTGTTCTGGAGTGACACTCCAAGGAAATTTCTCCCCAGTTTCAGAATCGAGTAAAAGTACAGGTTTTATTTGCTGGGGTTTGGATTAAATGAGACAAGGGGAGAAAGGGCATATTCCATTTTCAGCGTGGGAGGCCAGAGTGTGGATCTGCACAGCTGCCTGGGCTCACATCTGCAGAACAAACCCTACAAGAGTTTTGCCTTCATACCACTGCTGCCTTTGGTGTACAGGGGTGTAAATGCACAAACAGCTGTGGTGTGCAGTGAGGAGTTCAAAAGGACTCAGCTGCAACTAAGAATAATGGTACTCTACCAGACAGATCAAGAATCTCTTCAGCTCACTTTAAAATATGCTACCTGTTAGCTCCAGCACCTCACTTGTCTACAGAACACAGTGCAAATGTGTGAAAATAATACAGATGAAGGTCAAATGCAGATGAAAGTCAAGCCTTGCCACGCTTCAGTGGCTGATAGTCTCCTTCTGTTTTTCTTGGGGGGAGGCAGAGGTGCAGGTGAGGTCAGGAGCTGGCACAGGGGAGCTGGGGCAGGGGTGACAGCAGCATTCAAATCACTTAGTGCTGCATTTAAACAGAGAAATCCCTTTTCTCAGAGGATAATGCCCAGTTCTGCTGAGCACATTTAGGAGGGCTCTGCTGCCCAGGGATTATGGGCTTGGGAGGGCTCAGGTTCTTAGGATGGTTAATTCCCTGGGAGCATCCCAGACTCCTTGCTGCCTTTGTCTCAGTCGTGGAACTGGAGAGAAGCCTGGGCCTGCTCTGCACCAGGTGTCACTTGGCTGCAGCAGATGAATAAGCCACAAGTTATCACTTATTAATCAGAAAGATTTGAAGTATTCAAAGCTTCTGGAAAACAATATCCCCAGAGGGAATTTTATACAGCATGTGGTACTCTGGGGGGTATATTTGAGTTTCTGTTGGGTCACATTCACAAATTGTGGGAGATTAAGGAGCAGGGCTGCATGGTTGGTTTATTGAGGGCTGTTGCTGTCAGCAAATAGAGATTTTTACTGTTTGCTCAAGCCAACAGAACCTGATGGTGGGATTATTGTTAGTTTGGGGTACACTGGTTGACAAAATGCCCAACTAAGTGTTCATCATGAACCTTGCCAGCTCTCTGCTCTCCTCTGTACCTGTATTCCACCTCTGGAAGGGGAAACAGGGTGTCTCCTTCCTGTGGATCGAGGATTTTGGTCACTTTTATGCAGCTGCTGGGGAAGAGCTGCAGTTGGTGATGTAAACACCACGAGTGGGCATCACAGGGTACAAAGGTGGGGTTACAGTGAGTTGGAATCCTGCCTCTTTTCTGTGGCTGCTTGTGACATCACAGCCTGGTCAGTAATAGGGACAGAAATACACAGGGTGCTGTTTGTTTATTATTTAAATCTGTTAATTACGTGTTCGTTGTGGTCTCACCATGGGTTCTGGTGTGTCCATCAGAAGTGCAGTTTAGTCAGCAGAAGGAGTTCAGTATGAATTTATCCTGGGCATGTTACATGCCTGGGCCATGTGAAAATCAGTGGGATGTTTGGAAATCCATGTTTTGCCAAGTGGATGTCAAATCTTGTCCTAGACATCCCTGGATGGGAAGCCAGACTTGGCTGTGGGCTTTTCAAGATGTCTGAGCCTTGGAGTCTGCAGTCAGGGACAGACAAGGAAATGCAGCCAATCTGGTTTTTGTAAAGAAGGAATTTCTTTTTCTAAAAAAATTTGTTTTTCAGAATAGTTAAACTTGAATTTTGATTTCTAGCGTATCATAGTACCTGAAGAACTTAATTCTGTAAGATCAGACAAAGAAAACACCAGAAGAGACTCTAAATTCCTACAGGTACCCATGTCATGTCTTCAGTTCCTATTAAAATTTTATCTAATGGCGAGACAAAAGCTTCTTCCTCCAGCAGTGAGTGACTTTTTTTCAGTGCAGCCTGAGTCATTTCAGACCAGACAGCTACATTCCCTTAGGGATACTGGTTTACAGTCTCATTCTAGTAATAACTCTCTAGCATCCATCAGATTTGCATGCCCAAAAGAAGCTCCAACAAATCTTTTAAGGTGCTTTTAAAACCTTAGATAGATAGGATCCTGTAAATTACAGACAAAGCCTGAAACTAATTTTGGGTGGGATAGGGAAGGGCTTTTTGTGAATTACTAAAGAGACCCTGTAACTCTTCCCTGCCATGTCTAAATTTGGATTTAATGTATTTTTGGTTGGTACTGGCCATGTAAATCAAGGAGTGGTATTTGGTGCAGTGTTTAATCTCTGCTGCCACTGGGTCTGTTCCCTAATAAACCTCTGATGGTCTAACAGTGCATATTTGTTATGCCTGCTAGATTTATCAAGGCTACTTTTAGTGGAGACTGTTCAGGACAGGATTTTGATTATTTTTCAGCTTGATGCAGAAGGCACTTTGTGGATGAATGCTGATGTCCTCTTGGCAGGGAATGACACACTGAAGTAGTACCTAGGACTGTAAAGATAAAGGGGAGACTGGCAAATTCATAAAATAATCAGAGCAGTCAGATGAATTTGGTGTTCTGAAGCTCTTGGAAAGCTTAGCTGCTTCTTCAAGTACCTAGGACTGTAAAGATAAAGGGGAAAATGGCAAATTTATCGAATAATCAGGGTGGTCAAATGATTTTGGTGTTCTGAAGCTCTTGGGAAGCTTAGCTGCCCCTTCAAGTACCTAAATACCTTTATGACTCTACCTCTTTTAACCCCTGGTTCGTGTGATTGTGTGTATTTGCTGATGGCTGTGGAAATACCAGCAATATTTTAAATAACCCATAAGTATAACAGTAAAACAAGGCAGAATGTTTTAAGAACAAGCTGCTGTGGGAGTGCTAATGGAGATTATTAAAATGGAAACTATTAATGGCTCTCATGATTCACGGGGGAAGAGCACAGAGCTGCTGGTTACTGTAGAATCTCTTTTCTTCCCTCCAGGGGAGAGCTACGTCTGCTCGTCCGACAACTTCTTCAAGAAGGTGGAGTACACCAAGAACGTCAACCCCAACTGGTCTGTCAACGTGAAGACCTCTGCCAACCAGAAGGCCCCTCAGTCCCTGGCCAGCAGCAACAGTGCCCAGGCCAAGGAGAACAAGGATTTCGTGCGTCCCAAGCTGGTGACCATCATCCGCAGCGGGGTGAAGCCCCGCAAGGCCGTGCGCGTGCTCCTCAACAAGAAGACTGCCCACTCCTTCGAGCAGGTCCTCACTGACATCACTGAAGCCATCAAACTGGAGACAGGGGTGGTCAAGAAGCTGTACACCTTGGATGGGAAGCAGGTAGGAGGTTTTACAGATGTTGCGTCTCGTTCTTCCCCTCGTCGCGCGGCTTTGCTGACTCAGAGCGACTCCTGGAGCCTAAAATTAAGCTGAGATGATTGCTGCCATCTGTTCCCTTAGAAGTATGGCTTCTCATGCCAGTGGTTGGGTTACTAAATTTTCCCTGGTATTAGTACCAAGTCAAGAATGCAGCCGTGGGTCTGGGTGGAACAGATGCTCCCTGCACGCCGGCGTGCGGTGCGTGTCTTCTGGGCCAGCTAAATAAATAACAGGGGGAGCTGGGCTCACAGCCACCAGCTGATCCAGCTCTGGAGCAACTGGAAGAACTCTCCAGCCTTGGCTTCACTCAGTGAAAACGTGTTGCTTGACTTTCCTTGCCCTCTGGTGAAGGCTTGCTAAGATAAAGTGATTGATCCAAGCACGCTCTCCTGGCCTGCTCCAGAGTGAGCAGGGAAAGTGTGGAGCTGTGCAGCATTTCCCTGACAAAATGCACGAGGAGGTAACGTGCAGAAAGAGAAATATTTAGCAGGTCATCAAAATGTGCTTCATGTCTACATGTTGCTGGAACTGAAGGAAACATCTGTCTCTTGTTAGCAGCCACACAGTGTCGAGCCATTTCATATTGCTGTTATCTATGGAAAGCCTTAAAGGAATGTGGGGGATCATTTTTAGAGCTGGGAAGAGCTAGATTCTTCAAGGACAATTCTGAGCTTGATTTAGCATTTCTGTTTATTGTAATTGAGGAACGATCTTATTTTTGTCACTATTTTTCCTGCTCCAGATTCTGGAGTGAGGCAGCACAGCTCATGTGTGGGTTTGGATGCTGGCTATTCTAGGGATTGATGGTTTGGCTTTAAATTGACTGTGTCCTGTCTCTGGAGAAAATTATTCAAGTACTGGCTCTGTCCAAGAAAATGCAGATTTTACAAATAAAAATGTTCATCCCCAATGCAGGTTCCTACAATGTCCTGCACAGCCCAGGGGTGTAGTGCAGTGCCTGGGAGCTGAGAGCAGCATGTCACTCTGACCTGACAGTCTGGTGTCCCTGCCCATGGCAGGGGGCTGGAATTAAATGATCTTTAGGGTCCCTTCCAACCCAGACCACCCTGTGATTCTTGCTTTGTCCCATCCTGTGTCCCACACTTGAGTTACTGCTGGGTTCTAGCTTCAGATACAGAAAAAAAAAAATCCCTTCTGTCTGCCAAAGCTTTCCTTTCCACTTGTCTCAAGCAGCACTTTTCCTTCCTCAGATGCACAGTTTGAACATGAGGGGTGACTGTCCAGCTGCACTGTCCATAGGCACAGTGACCTGCTGGAAGTGAGCAGCTATCCCAGGAGTGATGCACTGGAAACCTTGGGAGAGACCAGGGGGAGAGGAAGGAGAGGAAAATGACCTGTGCTCCCTGAGGTGATCACACCTGGGCACAGGACCCTGCCCTTTGGCTCACAGCAGCTTTGCAGAGGGTTTCATGATTGGATGTGGCCTGAGGGCAGCTCCCTGCTCCTGCTGACCCACAGCCTTGTTGTTCTCCCAGCTGGGAAGGAGGATCTTAATCTGAGCCTGTGAGTGGCCTCAGTTCCTGGGGAGCTGCAGGCAGTTTGGAGGTGAGATGTTGCTTTAGGTGGTGCAGAAATAGGGATGCTCCATGAGTTTCCATCAGCCTGCTCTCCTCTCCCCCTTCCAGCTGTTTACAGGAGCACGTGGTGATTCCCTTGCACCTCTGGCTGGACAGCAAGGCAGGATCAGCCCTGATATGACATTTAAGTTGTTCCTCTGGCTCTATAATTCACCTTTTTATGAAATGAGATACTTGATTGCATGTTGAAGATGCCTCTGGGAGTTTCAGTGTGTGCAAATGTTCACCCAGTAATGCAGTTATGGAAACAGCAAGACTGTGATTTGGCAGTAATGGGATGTTTGATAGTTGTGTGCAGCACCAATTGCTGTTGAAGCTTCCTGAAGAGCAAACCTGGTTCACCAAGGCTTTGTTTTTAGTGGAAGGTTCCCTTCAATGCTTGTTCTTTATTATAGCTGTGTGTTCCTAGTGTGGAAGTCAGAGCTGGAAGCTTATGCTGGCTGTTAGGGTTTCCATGACATACTGCTCCATAAAATCTGACCTCCTGACATGACATTAGGGGGTTTTGCATGTCTGATGCTGACATTAGAAAGAGATTACTGCATGCGTGATTCTGACAAACAGAGCTTTATTTTCAGGAGGAAATATTCATGCAAAAATGCAAGCTGCTCAAAGCTGAAATGCTGACAAGAATCCTGACAGTCTGTCTCTTTGAGTGCCATCAGAGGCACATTGCTCCCTCTGTTGTGAAATGATAAAATTTACAAAAGGAACGTACAAAGGGAAATCATCCTTCCTCAGTCCACGAGCTGGAAATTAATGAGGGGAGATGATTATTTTATTTATAGGCATTTCCACAGTGCTCATCAGTGGTGTAATCAAGATGCTTTAGAAGTACAGGCAGTGGTGGCAGTGACAGGGTGGTGTGTGAATAATTACATTTCTGTGCACTGCAGACCTGCTGCAGTTGGAGTGTGAAAGCAGCTAATTGAGAGCTGGTGGGCTGTGTTTGAATAAATGCAGCACTCGAAACTACAGTGGGCTTAGGTTATTTTAATGAAATTGTGTCTTTTTATGTCTTGGGTTGGCTGGAGAAATATGGCCCTTGAAGCTGCTAAATTGGCATCTTGTGTTTAAATAGTTTATTTGACTTGCACATATTTCTAATGTCTGTACTCAAGCTCCTTCCCTCCCTAAAACAAATCATTACCTCTTGATGCCCACCCCTGAGCTCAAAAGGTTTTTCAAATAGTTGACCAAAAATGAGTTGTGACAGGGGATCATAGCAGAGGTTTAATTTTGGAGCTTCCATGGCTGTACAGGAAATGGTGTGGGTCCAAGAATTCAGTGCATTAAACAAATGCTGTGATGGGCCAAATTCAGTTCCACGGCTGCAACTGTTGTAGTGTTGAGATGTAATACATACAATTAAAATACACACATTCAGGATTTAATTTGGTCAGGCCTGGAAAACAGTTATTTTGGTAGATTCTTCCTCCTTTTTTAAACCCTTAGTTCTACCCAATGTCCCAAATAAGTCTGGATTCCTGGGAGCCCTGGCTGCTTTATAGACACGTGGTGACAGTTCCTGCCTCACGTCGTTAACAAACCAAATTAGAAAGCAGAATTTGAGAGGATGGATGAGGTTGCATTCAGATATTTTGGATGCAGTAGGGTGAGCCAGGCTTTGCAGAGGCTGTGTGCATTTACTGTCCTGCTCATGCCATGGTGCACAGTGGGTTGTTGTTCCCTGGGGAAGAGGAGGCTGCTCCATCTCTGGCAGCCCAGCGAGCTGCTGTCAGCACCTTGCTTTGCACATGGGCTCTGCCTGCATTCCTTCCTCCTTCTGAGTGACCTGTGGAAGCTGATGTCTTCTGTGCACACTGAACTTCTCCTTCCCTGCTCTGTGTTTGGTTCCAAAGTCTGTGAGTTGTTCTGCCAAGTGCCTGAAGAGATGCAGTGACAAAAATCAGTCCCTTTCTTTTTGGTCATTGGCTGAGTTTGGTGATACTCTGGCATAAACAGAAATTCATCAGACATGTTCAGTTCTACTTTAGCATTAAGTTTTGGTTTTTTGGTTTTTTTTTTTGTTTGTTTTTTTTTTTTTGTTTTTTTTTTTTTGTGGTATGGAATTTCTTCCTTTTCTCCAGCTGTTTTATTGCCATGCCTTAATTAACTAAACACCCCATTGTGTGACCGAGCAATTAGCATCACCAAAACCAAGCAGAATAGGTGCTGTTCTGAGCAGGGAGAGCTTGTATGCTTCAGGTGCACATAAATAGAGATATTCTGGTGAACAAGCAGGGAACAGACTGAGTTTTAGCCACGATAACATGCAGTGATCTCCTCTGGCCTTTGAAATCTTCAAACACGGGGCAAGTGGCCCATGCTCTGCTCATTGGCTGCTCCCTTGCCCAGACACAGTGCTGCTGCTCCATCTGAGTGTTAGCTGTCTCATCAGATGAAATTACATCCATTTCCATATGTCAGGGCACTTGTGACTGTGCTCCCAAAAGAATTTCCAGTCTTAATAACAAGGTCCCCTCTAGCAGCCTGGGCTTTGATAAGGATATCAAGTGTCAGGTGATGAGGAGAGTTCATCCTCTGCTTGCAGAGCTGATGCCAGAGCCCCCAGGGCCAGCCCACCTCTCCTGGCCAGGCAAGAAGTTGCCATTTCATTTTAGATTTCCTGCACTGGGGAAGGGCTGCAGCCACAGAGGGAGAAGCAGGATGACAAAGCTTACAGCAAGTTTAATGTTGGGACTTAGTGATCAAAGTCAATAAATTAGATGGTAAAGCATCTCCTAAGTACTGCGCTAAGGCATCTCTAAAAGTTGCACTGGAGAAACCAAACTTTGGAGTTGCTGCACTGATTTTAAGCTGGTATTTGGAAAAAAAAGTAGTAAAAAATTAATCACCCAAGTGTTGATACCAGCAGTGGACCAGACTCTTCCAGGATAATGTAGAGCTATTGATCGTATTAATGAAATTGTATCAATGAGACATGGAACAAGGTTTGTACTGAAATATGAAAATGCCTCCAACAGCTATAATCTGTAGTTGGTGCTCAGGAAGAAGGTGACACCTGTGTGACTGCACCCAGTAACATCTGCATTGCTGTAGGATGAGAGGGAAGCTGTTCCCTGCAGAGCCCTGGCAGGAGTTAACTCACACCCTGAGGCACCAGGTTCAAGGTTACAAAGTGAGCAAATTGCTTTGTGTTATTGCACATGTTGAGGGGAAGGATGTCACAACAACTCATCCTTCTAAGTTGTTGACTGCCTTTAGGAAACTGAGAAACTGCACCAAAGTGACCCCAGAACAAGCAGCTCCATGCAGTGGTGTAAATCTGGAATTCAGCCTGGAAGGGAAGAGCAGGAGAGGGGTGCAGGGTGCTGTGTATCCCACCTTCTGCTGAAGCTCCTGCAGCAGCCAGTGCCAAGGGGAGCAGCGAGCCCCACCTTCCCTCCCTGCTGCACAAAGCTGGAACAACAAACCTGGGTCTGGTTTGCATCTGTTCCTCAGCCCTTTCCTCGCTGGCTGCTGAGATCTGCCAGGCCCCCATAAATCTCCCATTTGGACAGCAAGGGGACAGGTCTGGAGGGGCAGAGGAACTGAGCAGGCAGGATCCCTGCCCACATCACTCAGGATGGGGATTAATTAACTCCCAGCCTCTCTCCTCCCCTGGGCTGTTGCAGATGCTCTGGCTTAGGGTGCTTGCGTGAGATTCCTCCTCTGCAGCAGCCGTGTGTCATGCAAGGAGGATCAGTAATAATGTATGGGCTGGAGAACTTCTGAACCCAAGTCACTTACAGAGCCAGACACCACAGCCTGGCTCTGCATCTTCAGGGAGCTCTCAGTGTGAGCTGGAGGTTCAGCACTGCCTGATTCATGCAGTGACTAGACACCAACACAGACAAAACCAATTAGTCCGCAGGTATCCCACAAGGATTTTAGCACACACTAGAATGAATAAGCTGAGCTTCCACGAGTGTGTATCTAAGTACTTACGATAAAATATTCGGAAGACTTTCTGAGATGTTCTTTAGAAACCTTATGCTTATTAATTTCTCTTTCCTCGGGTCTGTGGGCCACAGAATCTGGGTGAAGAGGGGCCTGTCAGGAACACTGTCAGCCCTAATTCCTGTGCTTCTGAAAGCAGGCACAGGCTGAGCTCAGCAGCTGAACTCTTGGTCAGACCTGTTCTCCTGGTCTCCTTGTACTGACCTGGTTACCATTGGTGTGGTTTCCAACCACTCCCCAAGATAGGCAGTGATGGAAACAGGGGAAATGGATTTCAACTGTCAGAGGGCAGATTTAAATCAGACATTGGGAAAAAAATTCTTCCCTGTGAGGGTGGTGAGGCTCACAGAGAAGCTGTGGCTGCCCCATCCCTGGCAGTGTCCAGGTGGCACTAAATGAGCTTTAAGGTCCCTTTCAGCCCAAACCATTCTATAATTCTGTGTGTAGAGCAAGGGGAGGCAGTGGAGGAAAACATCATCCTGCAGACTTTGCTGGGTGTTTTGCCATTGCTTTGCCTCACTCTCAGGCTCTGGAGGAGGTGTCATCCTCCTGCCTGCCATGCACAGGAGCTGTGTACTCCCTGGCACATTGCTGTTACACAGATCCTGGCTGTGCTAAAAACCTCTGGTAAATCTGTTTTTCTCTCAAGGCAGCGAGGCTCCCAGCCCACAGGCAGGCTCCAGAGCTGCTGTTTGCTGGAAATGGTTGATTGCAGAGCCATGCACTGGCCATACTCCACACAAACACCTGCTCCTTGTGTCACAGATGGCAGGCTGTCAAAATTTCTGAAAGATGCAGTCAGAGCTGACCTGGTGACCCAGGAGTACGTGGCCCCTGGTTCTGCATCCTGGTGCTATTCACACCCCCAAAGAGACGTATGCTAAAAATTCGATCCTCAGTAGCATCTTTATTTTAGCAGTTCTCTCTGTCATACAGAGTGACATGTTCCCTTTTCACTCTGAATCCCAAGAGAGAAGAGGATTATTCACTGTAGTGCCAGAGGGTTTATCTTGGAATAAATGGGCTGAAAATGAGCAAGGGAAATAAGGCTGAGTATCTGGAGCTGTGGACAGGCCAAGAAAGCCTTGTTGTTTTTTTCCACTGTGAGTTTGTGTCATTATATGAAACTTGAATTTCTGGTTCCTTTTGGATGCTTCAGCAGCAATCCCACCAGTGTGAATGAGAGACCCTCCTGCTCTGAGAGGGAGAAAGTTACACTTAAAACATCCTGAGCAAGGGTGTGGAAGTCTTGTAAATGTCTTATTTTGATCACCTGGAATAATTAAATATGTGAATTTCCCCTGTTTGTAATGGGGAAATGTTGCTATAGGACACGCAGTGAACGATATGCACACTTCAAGTTGTCAGGACAACAAAAAACCCCAAGTTTATTTGTTATTTCAGTTTATATAGATTTTGGACAATGACCAGGGATTGAAGGATGAAGGTTGCCACCTCTCCAACCACACTGGTCAAACTAGAAGTCCATCAAATTTCTCCTCCCCAAGAAAAGAATGTCATCAATAAAATACAACTACATAAACAATATTTTGTTTACATGAAAGTGCATGAAAAACTCTATTACAGAAATGTAAATATTCAAAAGGCTAAAAAGAACAAGGCAACAGGAAAATGTCTTGTCTACTCTGGTGTGCCAGGCTCCTCAGTGCTAGGCTGTGAGTGGCATCACACATTATTTTTGCTCACCTCTTCTGACCTGCCCTAGCTCAAAGATTGAGCAAATACCCCCTGAATTCCCTCAGGGGGACACACCTTGAGAATCCCGTGGTGGTTGGTGCCATGTTCCACATCTTGTTGCAAGTTCACCTCTTTTTCTTGACTGCCTGAAGCCACTTGTTCTTTTCCCTCCCCAGCCCTTACTGGCTTTCAACCAGAAAGCTGTTTTCACTCAGTGGCAGGTAAGTTATGAGACAGTTCTCACTTTTCTCTAGGAAAAGCCTGCTCTAGGTGTGAGTAAAGGCAAAGAACCAGGGGACAGAGGCTGGTGAGAAATGCTGTGGTAGAGCTGTCAGCCAGCATTTCCTTCTTTCTTGCCTCTGAAACTGCACATGGGCTGAAGCACTGATTATTCATTTTTGTGTGTAGTACCTGTACCATGATGGAGCTTAAAAATTAAGGATATTAATCTGTGCTGCAAAGTCATTGTGAGAGGTTGTCAAAACCCTCCTCACTCTGTCTTTTGGCCACGATGCCAGTGACAACAAAGGTGTTTTTATGGGTCAGCAAGGGAAGGAGGGATAGCCTTGCTCATGTGCAGAGGATGCAGGCTGCATCTACACTCAGCTCTGCCAGGATTGACATTTCTGTGTGTCATAACAGCGTGTGTAAAGGAGCTGAGGAGGAAAAAAAAGAAGAAAAAAAGTTGGATGCAATCCCTGGAGCTTTTCAGAGCTGGCTGAGGTAGGCTTGCACATGTGGGGAGGTGCAGAGAGGAGCTGGGAGAGCTGAGGGCTGTCCCAGTGCTCCTCAGGCTGCAGAAAATCGATTAAAATAGAGCTGGAACTGCAGGCCTGCTCCTGGAGATTTGCTCAGGCTGAATAGGGAGGAATAAGCAAGGCTAATAACCAGAGCATTCACTGCTCTGAGCCACAGGCACACCCTGTGAATGTGCAGCCAGGCCTTGCTGGATGTTATATAGTGGATATATAATAATAATCTATACTATTAAACCCAGTTCTAGTTCCCTGGTCAACTGCAAGCCCTGTGTGTGTGAATAAACACATTTTTATCTGTATAAATGCATTTTACTAAGTATTTTACAATACAGTCCTGCAGCTCAATTTGCTGTCTGAGCAATCTTAACTCTTCCTGTAGTTAAAGAATCCCAGGGTCTATTATGCTGTGATATCCTCGAGCCATGTTAATGTTTTTTGTTCCCTAACCCTAATAAACCAAACCCAAAAGCATTTCACTGTGGTCTTTAAGTACATTTTGAAAATGTTTGCTTACTTTTACATTATTCTTTGTAAATCTCATTGTTATTAAGAGTTTTAAAATTATCCACGCAACCTAAAATAAGTAGGAAATTAGCATGTATTACAAAAGCTCATGGTGCTTTTGAATTTTTTTATCTTGAAAAATACCTCAGAACAGGGATTTTTCAGTTAGAGTGGGTGTAGGGTCTCTCCTACCTTTTACTGTTTCTTTTTTCTTTTTTCTTTTCCCCAAATGGGGGATTTAGTTATGAACAAAAACCCAGCATGGGGAAGATGAGATAATATGCCCCATTCATTAGCAGGATTTTTCCAGGGGATTTTGCTCCAGTCAGAACTGGCATGAGAGGTCAGTCCTGCCAGTCCTCCAGGTCTGAGCTCTGTTATCTGGAGGACAATGAGCTCAAGGAGCTTTTATTGGCTCCACAGGACTAATTATGCAGCCCCTGGGCCTGCAGGGCAGAGCAGGAGTGGGGCTCCTTCCTCACTGCCCTGCCCTCACCATCTGCTCCCTGCTGCTTCTCTGGTGCTCCATCCCCTGGGGCTGCAGGACCACAGCTCGGGCCCTGTGGGCATCATTCCCTGGCCAGGGGCATCAATCCCTGCTGTGGGCATCAATCCCTGGCTGTGGGCATCAATCCCTGGCTATGGACTTCATTCCCTGGCCAGGGGCATCAATCCCTGGCTGTGGGCATCAATCCCTGGCTATGGACATCATTCCCTGGCCAGGGGCATCAATCCCTGGCCATGGGCATCAATCCCTGGCTATGGACATCGTTCCCTGGCCATGGGAACCAATCTCTGCCCATGGGCATCAATCCCTGGCCATGGATATCAATCCCTGGCCATGGGCATTAATCCCTGGCTGTGGGCATCAATCCCTGGCCATGGATATCAATCCCTGGCCATGGGCATCAATCCCTGGCTGTGGGCATCAATCCCTGGCCATGGATATCAATCCCTGGCTGTGGGCATCAATCTCTGGCCATGGGCATCAATCCCTGGCCATGGATATCAATCCCTGGCCATGGGCATCAATCCCTGGCCATGGATATCAATCCCTGGCCATGGATATCAATCCCTGGCCATGGGCATCAATCCCTGGCCATGGATATCAATCCCTGGCCATGGATATCAATCCCTGGCCATGGGCATCAATCCCTGGCCATGGATATCAATCCCTGGCCATGGATATCAATCCCTGGCCATGGGCATCAATCCCTGGCCATGGATATCAATCCCTGGCCATGGGCATCAATCCCTGGCCATGGGAACCAATCCCTGGCCATGGATATCAATCCCTGGCTGTGCAGAGCAGTCCAAGCCCCCACCTGAAACACCTTCCTGGCAGAACAGTTTGTGGCTGCAGGTGTTGTTTTTTCTGTCTTTATTCAGGTTCTCTGAACAGGGAACAGAAATGGCTTTAGGAAAGCATCTCCTGGTGTGTGCACTCTTCTGTGAAAGAAGCATTTCCTCAAGTTATTGCTGTGCCCCTGCACTCCTGACATCATCTCTTGTGCCCTTCCTCACTCCCTCATGCCATGATTAGTGCAGAAAGAGGAGCAGAGTGGGATTAAGGGTACCTGCTCTCCTCTGTGTGTCTGCCTGCGAAAATACACCAGCAAACTCAGCTCTGTGCTAGATAAATCAAGTGAAAGATAAAATTGTGAAAAATGTGCTATAACATGCAAAAATCCCTTTAACCTTGATGATCTGTTAGTATAAAATAATAAAACCGTGGGTGGGGGAGAGCCAATAAACATTTGGACTTCAGAATTCGTGTGGAAAGAAAGGCTCCTTCAGGAACCCGTGAAGGAACCTGAGGTAGTGATAAGAAGTGGAAATATTATCACAGATTTGCAACAGGTTTAGAAGAAGAAACCAGGGTAGAAATAACTTCTTATCAGAGAAAAAAAAAATATCAAGAAACAAGTGGTGTTTACTGTCTTGAGTGATCTGGAGGTGGAAGCACTTGGTGAAGATGCTGTAACAAAAAAAGTTGGGAGTCTGAGATGAACGGGCAGTGTAATGGGTGATCATAAGCTCAAAGCAGCACTGGTAGAAATTACTCTTATATTTGTCTTTTTAAACTAAAAATAACTATTCTGGAGAGAGGATTGCCTTGCTGAGGCAGGCTAGTAAATAATATCTTAGTGGAGAATCAAAACAGCATGCTAAAGCATATGGTATCCATTCAAAATTCACACAGAAAGGAGCAGCTTTTAAAAATATTGCTGTGTTCCATTTATCTTTCCACTTCAGCTCTCCACACTCTCAGATGTGTCTCAGAGTATGGAGGGAAATAAGGAGCTGCTGCAGTGGCTGTGCTGTGCTCCCATCCTGTGAAGCACCCAGGAGGGCTGGGTTGGCTCCTGCAGGTGCTTGGGAGCTCATGTTCATGCAGGGTTTGGAGCTGGGGCTTTGGTGAGACACCCGGGGGCAACAAATGCTCAGAGCCTGTTTTCTCTGCAGTGCTGAGTGCTGAATCACCCCCTGCTGCCCAGCCTGGCTGTATTTTTGTGCCTGCACCTTTGAACCTGGGAGTTTGGCTGTGGCTGGGCTGTGGAGGCGACCTGGCTGCCAGGTTCACTTCTTTTTTTTGGAGACCCAAAGTTTCCAGTTATGCAAAGATGTTGGGAGAAGCTCCAGCTGTAGCCCTGAGGAGGGGGAATACACTGAATTTCTACAGCCAGGTAACACATCCCACTGCATGGCATGGCATGGTGCAGCCTTTCTGCAAATTAAGAGGGCTTTTAATAAAGATGGGGGCACATTTTTATCCTGGGACAAGGTGTAATGGTTTTAAACTAGAAGAGAGTAGATTTAGATTAGGTAAAAGGAAGAAGTTTTTGGCAATGAGGCACAGGGTGCCCAGAGCAGCTGTGGCTGCCCCTGGATCCCTGGAAATGGCCAAGGCCAGGCTGGACAAGGCTTGGAGCAGCCTGGGACAGTGGAAGGTGTCCCTGCTCATTGCAGGGAGGTTGGATGAGATTCCCTTTAAAGGTCTCCTCCAACACAATCTCTTCTATGACTTTGTGGTGGAACCTTTGGAATGAGTTTGTCAAAACTGCATGGAATGACCCTGCTCTTTACACGAGGGGCATAACATTTAGTGCTTGTAAATGTCTTGCTCTTGATGGGTATGGAGCTGTCCATCCTTCACTCAGATGTGCTGCAAGGCCACTAACTCAGCATTTGTAGCTGCTCTCAGCCACTTCTGTAACTTTTGCTCTCCTTTTATCTACCAGATAGTATAAATGGAGTGGAGAGAAAAATACACCCCTCGCTTTCCTCCCCACCACCCAGTGTTAACAGGAACTCATAAAATATTTTAGTAGTGGAAAAAACCCAAAAATCCAGTGCAGCCATTTCAACTTGGTCAAGAATTTTAAACTTGGCAGATAAATTCTTTGAGGAGAAATGTTGAGAAACATTTGCAGGCAAGCAAAAAATTTGCGTGAAACCCTAAACCTGAGCAGCCTTCCATCATGGAGCTCAGCTTTAGCCCATCATGAACTAAACTTCTCTTTCTCAAACATGCAGATATCAGGAACCTTATCAACTGCTGGCAGGCTGCAGGATTACATGTAAATGAAGTGTATCAAAGAGTCGAGTTAGGTAGCCAACTTTAGGATCTAAGAACGTTATTCTTGCCTGCTTGAAAGCCCTTCATAATGGATTAGAAACAAGAACTTACATCTCTTAATACCAGCTGTAATTTGAAGCATCTTTTTGCTTCCTAGTGAATTTTAATATTTTGAGGGTAAATGGTACTGGGGATTTCCTTCATTTTAGACAACCTCAGTCACGGAGGTTTGCAAACTGATGAGTTCATTTCACAATCAAAATGAAAGCCATAAGGCTGAATTTTGTACAAGAGACTCGATAGAGTTGTTGGCAAATGTTATTTTTAGCACTGTAGAGCAGCAGAGATCTTTACAGTCTTGGCATTTCTTGCAGTTTCAAAATGGAGAACAGCTCTTGAAATGTCTGCTTTTCCTTGAATTTCCATCCATATCATGAGTTTCTTCATGGAAGTTTTTGCAGTGCTCTTGGCAGCAGGTAGTGATTGAGTGCCAAGCAGAGCAGAACTGCTCCATTTTACACCATTTCTGCAGAAGGCCCTTTCTTCCAAAAAGGAGATACTGCAGAAAATGCCGTCTGATCCTGACGTGCCTTGTTTGGGTTGTTTCCAGTTCATGTGTTCAGTGTGGTGTAAAACAGACAGCAGATAAAGAAAAATAAAGTTGGGCCAAAAGTGCACTGAGCACTGTTTAACAGATCTCATAATGAATGAAAACCAACTTGTTTTTTTTCTTCCCAGCACAGCTCACAAAGACCTTCTTTCTCTCAAAAGCAGGGGAAGGTAATTGCCCCAGGAAATATCTGATGTCACAGATGAGTGACAATGTGCTGCAGGTATTCAGGAGTGGGTCCTGGCATGAATCCAACTGCACTGTGTGACCACGAGCAAGGCAATTAATTTGCTGTTTTTAGACTGGGCTGCTGTGACACATTTAGACTCACAGGGAGCTGAAATGAGTTTGTCAATTTGTCTTTAATGTCCAGGTTGGAAGAGTTTTCACGCATCTCTGTCTCAGCTGCCTTTAGGTAAAACATTTGTAAGACTCATTTGAGTCCTACAAGAAACATTTGTAGGACTCATTTGTAAGACTGCTGAGAGCTGGGGAATGCTGTGGCTCAGGGAAGGTGCCGGCCAGGGTTTCTCAACCTTGCTTAAACTCTGCAGGAAGAATGTCTCTTGCCCCTCTCTAAACAGTGCTGCACGATCAGGAGCAAGCAGAGCACACTTGGAATGGTCATTTATCTCTCCATATCCCCTCCTCCCATTTCATTCATTCCCTGTGTGTGGGGGGATTTGCCTGTTTGCTTTGCTTTCCTTGCCATATTGTTCCAATTACCAGACAATCTCTTTTCACCTCCACTTAACTTACTCGTGGGTATGACTTACAGCTGGGACAATGCAGTCATTTTGGCAGCTGCATCCTGGGCCACCTCTGCTGCTTTTTGGACCACCAGCTAAGACTGATGGGGAGTAGAAGTCTCAACAGCATCGTAACAGACTGAACCCCCCTTCTTTTCATTGCTCAGCTTACAGAATACCTGATTTTAGTTCTGCAAGGGTCTGGCTTCTAAAACAAAATAAGCATCCGGGTTCTGCCCCCTCAGTGGGTGAGATGCTCTGAGGGCAGTCTCTGGTGCCACGTTTAGGCAGGAGACAAAGCTGAGCTCGATTCAGTGGCAGCCTTCACGTGTGCTTCCTTTCCATAAGTCATGCTTTCACTTCTTTTCTGCAGCCTGGCAGCTGCGAGGGCTGGTTGCTTGGTGACGCTCTCAGCAGCACAAAGAGCTCTCAGCTGGGAGGCCAGGGCTGCCCGCCACAAACAGCTGGGATAATTTTATTTGTCTTCATCTTTTTCCTAGTAATTGTGAGGACCCAAATCAAAGTCAACATAATAGAAGAGGGAGCACAGCAGATACTATTTATGCCTTCTGTAGCATGCACCTTTTTTCTTCCCGAGTCAGGGAAGTGACAGCGTGTGCCAGAAGTGGCCTGTTATTTCAGAAATGCAGGAATGAAATGAAAAGGTGTGATTTCCACTGCTGGTTCAGGCAGGCTTTTACCAGGTTCTATATAAAAGCAACATGTGAGACGGGGATTTGGATTTGTGAATCATTGTTCCTTAATCCAGTATGTGACTGCCTGCCTGTTCATTCTTTGTAATAATCCTGTGCTGTGCATCGCTCATATCTGTGAAATAGCTATGAGTGGCTCCTCCTCCACCTCAGAAGAGCACACTGCTCCTCAGATTTTGTGAAAGACAAAACAATGAGTAATATGCTGATTCTAGTCAGGTGTTAATGGCTTTTTGGTAATTTGTTTATGCAAGGTGCTGTGTGGTAACAAATGAACTCTAAATGTTTACAGTTCACTGATGAAATGCACACTAACATGGATGAACTGATGTATGAATGCACTAAGGCTCTCCTGTTAAACTCAAGACCAGAAAGTGTTGTTGGTTTCTGGCATTTTCCTCCCAGATCAAAAGCCCTGAAGGTACCAAGAGGTAAAACTACCTTTTGAGAGTTTGGGCTGCTCTGCTCCCAGGGCTAAGGTCACAAAAGATTGAGGAACATGAACTGAAGTGGAAACACACCTGCCCAACTCAGTGCTAAATGCAGCATGCAGAGCTGCTGAGGGAAAGGCTACGTTGGTGTGATCTTCTGATCTGATTGTGAGAATGAGGACTCTGAATTTTAGTGCCTCACACTCAGGAGCTGTCATAGCAGGTGCAGTAGGGGACACCTGGGGCTTTGGATCTTTTATTTGTGCCCACATGCCTGCACAGAGCCTTACTGCATGAACATTTTCAGTGAAGAAACAGCAGCCGGGGTGGAATTTCTTTCTTTAAAAATCACATACTTAATCCATAATCTCTTTTTTGCACTGAAAACATTTTGTCACTCTAATACAGGCACTTATGGCACAGTTTTCATCCCTGAGCTGGTGCTTCCCAGATACTTTTTGCATGCGTGGCATTTGCATGGATTTTGTTGGTTCCAAATCCAGCAGTTTTCCTCACCGATGACTTTCGGATGTGTCGAGACAATAATCGGGGCAATCCCCGAGCTCGTGCTTTAGGGTTTACAGCCAGCACTGAAGGGATCAGGAAGGAATTGGCCTTTCCAGGCAGCATCAGGCAGAAAGATGTAAGAACATTTGTGAAGGAGGAGGTTCCCTGCTCGCTGAGACATCAGCTGTTAGTCCCTGACAGAGGCTGTGCATCAGCCACCGATGAACTGATCCTCTGTGTCAAATCCTTATGTAAATGCACCAGCATAATCCCCTCGCCCTAATAGGAATTTCACACCTTAATCCTCACTGTGTTCAGGGGCAAAGACATTCCTACCAGGCAGTTTGGAGTCCTCCCTTTCTGAGGGAAATCACTGGGTATAAGTTTGAGGTGCCAGGGAAGCTCTAGTCTCAGATTTGTAGGGAAGACTGAAGCATGACACTAATAAAAGAGAGGGGATTATGTTCCTGATTTGTCAGTGGATTTCAGAGGATTTGCCACACCAAATGAGACCATTAACCTTACCAAGTCCTTCATTTTGCCCCTGGCTGACTCTGCTTTAGCTGGAAATGCTCCCTGGGCAATACAGTAGGGCCTGCAGGAGTGGGAGGAATGGGATTCCCTCCTGAGCCCTGCAGCAATCCAGGTTGTGCCCTGCAGCTTGGCACAGCTCCCTGAGTCCTGGGCTTCCATTGCTCAGGTTGGAGGAAGCATCCATCAGTGCAGGTGGTGTCATTCCGAATCAACTGTAATTTACATTGTTATGTAACCTCAAAGAAGTCCTGGAAAGGCTGGAGCACAGCACGTGGCAGGGGATGGCCTGCCTTGGACTCACCTTTCCTATATAGATATGCATTAACGTCCCAGGCACGGAGATTTATTCCTTGCCCAGCTGCAGAGCTTTGTCCAAAGCTCACTGAAGTCTGTGGAGCACTTCCACAGGCCATGACCTCAGCCTGAGGGTCCAAGGCCTTCCATGACAAGGGGAAAACCAGCAGGGCTCCTGAATTGTCACCCCTGGCAATAAGGATGCACTGATTTCCCCTCACAACAGGGAGCTAATGGCCTCACACACAGAGGCTCCTCCTCTCAGCCTAGGGGGGCCACGTTTGTATCTCCTGTGCTCCTGGTTGTGGAGATAATTCTGGGTGCCCTAAGCACCTGGATGTGCTGCTATGGAGCATCAATCCCCATCCTGTTTGCTCTGCCTCCTCATGCCCTGATGTCTTGGTTTCCTTGTCTGCTCAGGAAAACTGGAGCTTCCCTGGGAATGGAGAATGTAACCCCCCTCCCTCTGAATTATTGTAATTTTGAAATCAAGGGGCTTTCAGGCAAAGATATGGGAATAGGAATAGCAGTTC
>VZUI01014900.1:0-43884 GCA_013401135.1 Cettia cetti | reverse complement strand
TACATTAAAAAAAAAAAAAAAAAAAAAAAAGCTTCACTCAATGTTCTGAGGATTGCAGAATGCTCGAGGATGAGGTTTTTGTACAGCTGGACTTTTTTTAGAGAGCCAATTCTACCATTTCTATTGTTACAGCAATTTTATGTATTCTATGTGCCTATTTAAAAAAGGTAAAAATAATAAAAAAATATGCTCTGTTCCCAAAATATTGTGTTTGTCTAGCCAAACTGTTGAGCGTCCAGTTAGTGATATGAATGAAAAAAGAACTACTAGTAATGAAAATATTTAAGGATTGGATTTTGCAACTATTTATGTGTGCTGAAGTTTGAAAGTAGGAACAAGTTTATATTCTGAATACAAATAATGCTCCTTGCTGATTTTCTGCAACTCACATGCTTGTCTGCCCTGCTTGATGTAGCACTAAATTGGTTAGAGAAAGGAAGGTTACAAAAAAAATTCAATGAATGTCAAGCATTTTTCATTTTTTATCCCTCATTTCTTAACCTTTTTATTGTGAAAATTATGAAAAGTCAAATTTTTTTTCCTCATTGCTCTTCACTTAATCAGTGTAAAGATCATTTCACTGATGATTTTCACAAAAGTTTATTTTCTTTACAAAAGATCCTTTTGTAAAGAAAATAAATAAATATCTAACTAAAAAAACCCCCCTCTAGTACTCAGCTGCTTTTGATGCATGGAAATTTAATCTAACTTTGCTTGAGTATGTGCCAGTGAATTACAGTTCCACTGTGGTGTTTTCTGCTTTACCCAAGAAGGAAAAACAATTCAGAACAAAATATTGATACTTGATTCAAGTGTATATCAGGTGGCTGCCCTATATATTTTACAGGCCTGTATTATAAATTAAATGGCATGGTGGTGAAAATCTCCTATGTTTCCTTAGAGGGCCATAAGGAGAAAACTTGCAGACCCACACAAGATATCTGCAGATTTAATGGTGGCTGCCTGATATACTACACCTAAAGCATTTATAGTAAAAGTTGTATTTCTTGATTGTTTTTAGAAATTGCCCCGTGGCTACACATGTTCAAAGCAGAAGATGCTGTGGACTTCTCGCAGTTAACATTTGATCCAGGACAGAAAGAGCTTATTGCTGGAGCAAGGTGAGAAATCTATTTCATTTTTTGTGTTGCACCAGCCTGGATTTTGTTCTTTCTTGGTAGGCAATATTTTGCCAAATTCCAATATCAGTGTGCTCTTGTGTGACTCTCCTGCCTTCTAGACCCACTAAACTGAATGTTATGTATGTTTATTTCTCTTATCCCTGACTGGAGTTACAAGATGGACTGCCTGCCTGGTATCAAGGTTTATAATAGCTTACACTTTTCTAATTTTTAAGGGAACTGTCCTGGAGTACACATTCTTTATGTGCATACGGTAGAACAAGCAGGTGCAGTATGGCAGTGTGACAAAATTTACCATTGCATGAAGCTTAGGATGATCCCAAATTTGGTTACACAGTCTGGCTCTTTGTGATGGGATGTTTCTAATAATTATTCACGCCAATGCCAGGAGTTATCTGTTTAAAGATTGCAGAATTAGTGGTAAAGTTGGTGATAGTCACTTTTTGCACAGTAGGAGAGGACCCTGCAAGCTGTGATCAACAGTGACCCTGTCTTAGATTTCAACATTGAAGCAGTGACAGTCCTTGAGCACTATTTTTTTTTCCTCTTAGCATATGAGGTATAATAAAATATCTTGGTTTACCAAGAAAAATTTTAACCATCTAAACTTGTTATTCACACCTGCCTTCTGAATATATTTTACTTTTGAATTAACAAAGTTTTAGTCACTTCACTTATCTGTTAGGTTTACCATTGGAATATATTTGTTTCCCAGTAAGCTTCTTAGCTGAAAATGAGGTTCAAAATGCAGTCATAAAATGCACTGTAAGAAAACTTTTTTTCCATGGGCCAGTGAAAGTTGCTTATCTACAGGGGAAAACTTTCTGGGTGTGGAAATAGGTATGTGTATATACATATTTGTATATCTTTGGCCCACATGAAGTGGGGTATTCTGTGCCCTGACATTGATTTTTCAGTTCTGTAAGCTACCCAATGAAACAAGGTGTGATGTTATCAAGTGCTGCTACTCTGTAAGGACTGTCACCATAAGTAGTTGTCTGAGCCTCTCCCCAGGCCCCAGATCCATGGAAATGTGTTGTGGATCAGTGCACTTTGTACAGATATTCCAATTGCTGTTAAAAAGAAAAAAAAGAAGAGTATACTTTTCCTTCCTTCCTCTCTTATTTTATTCTCCATACTATTAGTCTGGAGTCCAAATATGAGCAAAAAATAACCTCATTCAAACTGTTGCTTTTAATGAAGCCTTTTCAATCACTGTGGGATAAGCTTTGGATGATTTTGTTGAATAAGCAGTGGCTACGAAAAAAAATCAGCTGTAAATTCTGCTTTTTGCAAAAGATCCTGTACCTCAAAAGATTTATTTTTCCTATAAGTTAATAATGCTTCAGAGTTTTATATCTCTGGTTCTGAATAAAATTAAAAACTAAAAATATTCAGGGTTATTAAAATTACAACAGCAATTGTGTTTTACACAGTTCGGTATAGTTGGCTGTTATTTGTTCATAGAAGATATTGATTTTCCCTTTCCTTATTCTGTATTTCCATTCTAAATTTTAACCTTTCTAGTGTTGTTGTGTTTGGGCATGGAGATCTTCCTTTAGAATAACTGAACTTGCCAGCAATTTCTCTGATTATATGTATTACTGATATCAGCACATCCTTTTCTCTGCACACCTTGCTGTTCTTTAGGCATTGTGCCCCACCAGTTGTTGTACCTCTTGGGATCCTAGATTCAGAGAGTAGCAATCAGTTGTCAGGGTGCTGTAGTCCCAAAACTGCAAGTGTTTATTATGCTGATAATCTTACTGATTACACACCTTCTGCGTGTAGTCCCCACTGCAGGAAGCCTGAATTCATTCACTGTGACTATCATGTCAAGTTTTCTCCTTATTTGCAGGAATGGTTTTCACAGCCTTTCTTAGTCTCCACTAGCCGTGTTGAGGCTTTTTTCCCCCTTCATGTAAGGTTTTAGTTATCGTCCACTGAGAGCCCTCTGAACAGAGCATTAATATTACCATGCCTGTGCTATGGCCTGTGGACAAAATTTTAGTACAAGTTTCTTGAACATCTGCCTCACTGGATTCACACACTCTGAGAGCCGTTTGAAGAAATAATTTTTTCTCCTAAGCAACAACTCTTGGGCTCTTGTAAAGACAGTGAAGAGGATGCACTGTTAATTCATTTTTCCTGATGGAAGTATCTTTTGATATGTAGTTATTTCTCTTAGAATATTTCAACTTTTTTTAATTATTGTCTTCTTGTACTAACACTTCAGTATTGAAAAGCTAATAACCATGTGTAATGTGATTTCACTAAGATCTGAACAGTTCAGTTGTGAAAATGATAATTTGTACCCTTCTAGCATGGACTTCTCTTTGCTACCCAGTCACTGGTAGAGACAGAAAATGGGCAATGGGGCACATGACAAAGGTACAAATATATTACTCTATACACTGCCAGGAGAAGTACTTACATTATTATTTACTTGTCCAGCATCCACACAAGAACAGGTCTACTGGGTTTGCATGGCAAGCCTCTGGAATGGAAGGGGGGCTACAGGAGTGGCTTCTGTGGGAAGCTGCTGGGAGCTTCCTCCATGTCTGAGAGAGTCAATGCAAGCTGACTCCAAGACAGATGTGCTGCAGGTCAAAGCTGAGTCCATCAGCAATGGTGATGCCTCTGTGATAACATAATTAAGAAGGTATAAAAATTATTGAGCACAAATAATTATGTCCACAGAAGAAAAGAGTGAAAAAACCAGAGAAACAGCCTTACAGACACCAAAGTCAATGGAGAAGATAGGGGAGGAGATGTTCCAGATGCTGGAGCTCAAATTCCCCTGCAGCCTGAGGTTCAGATCATGGTGAAGCAGCTGTGTCCTGCAGCCTGTGGAGATCCATGGGTATGCAGAGATCCACCTGCAGCCCATGGAGGAGACCCATACTGGAGCTGCAGGGAGGCTGAGACCCTCTGGGAAACTTACTCTGGCAAGACCTGTGGCCCCATGGAGAGTGGAGCCCACACTGGAGAAGGTTTGCTGGCAGAACTTGTGATCCTATGGGAGAACCAGCAATCTCTTCCTGACTGTCTTCCATGGGAGGGGATCCCATGCTGGAACAGGGGAAGGATGACTTCCTGAGATGGAATAATGGCAGAAACAACGTGTGATGAACTGACCATAACCTCCATTTCCCAGCCCCCTGTGCCACTGGCAGGGAGGAGGTAAAGAGTCAGGAATAAAGTTAAGACTGGGAAGGAGGGAGGAATGGAGGAAAGGTGTTTTTAAGATTTCTTTTACTTCTCTTATTCTACTCTGATCTTGATTGGTAATAAATTTAGTTAATTTCTTTCAGTTGTTTCTATTTTGCCCATGAAGGTGATCAATGAGTGATCTCTCCCTGTCCTTATCTCAACTCATGCACATTTTGTTATATTTTCTTTTCCTGCCCAGTTGAAGAAGGGAATGATAGAGCAGTTTTGATGAGAACCTGGTCTTCAAGCAGGGTCAGCCCACCCCATCCTTGCACCTTCAGGATTCTGCTTTAGTAATAAGTTGGAGGTGTTCTAAACTAGAAGAATGGTTTTTCACAGCCAGAAGCTGTGTTCTGGCTCATCTTATATTCGTAATTGACTTTTTCAACCTTAATGGATTTAATGAAGTCTTCCCAACATGCTCTGTCTTATAAATCAAAATACTATTGTGAAAGTTTGACACTATTGGAAAATTTTAAATTCCCTTTCCATTAGTGATATTCATGACTCTTTTTCATTTATGAAATTCTACAGCCTCTAAAGATACTTATGATTTGTCTTATTGAGAATGGTAGCAAAGATCTGAACTGGGATCCAGACTACATTCCTGTTGGGAGTTGCCAGTGTCATACAGCTATGTGGAAAGACGGATGATATCCTATGATACCACAAAAGGTGTCTCCCAGAGAGATAGAGAAATTTTGATCCCTTTGCACAAGGTTCTTCGGAGACTTTAAATTGTGCTAGTGTGTACTATTCTGTTTATATATGCTTGAACAAGGTTTAATGAAATTAGTTAGAAATGTAAGGAAAGACTGCCAAAAGGCAGATGAGAAGAGGGTTGGAATTGTAATGTAGGATAACAAGGGCTGAGTGTGTGCACAGCACCTGCCCATAAATCCATCAGCAGGTACATCTAGAAAAGGATGTAGCAGTATGAATGGAACAGCAGTGTTGACAGAAAGCCAGATTGTTTAAGTTGGCCATGAGTAATTTGGTCAAGAAACAATTAATTTTGTCACATTTTGCTGAGGCAAACAAAATAAGAACAGTAATAATTTTGATATAGAGGCCTCAAAAATATGCAAGTGATTTTATTCTATAGTATTTGCCATAACAGGCAATTACTGGGAATTTGTCCTGTATTGCTAAGATTAGTCTTGATTGTCCAGTTTGGGAAATTAAGGTGGTCTTCTGATGTCTGTGGACATTCTACTGCTGTGCAAAAATAGATGGTTTACAGTTGTATCTGTCCCCTATCCGGGTCCTCAGCATCCACAGGTTGTCTTCCACTCCTAGTGAGAAGGTTATAACTGCTTGATAATTTCCTTTTTGTTCTGCAAAACATCCAGTTCTCCTATAGGTATTTAGTTGATTAAGCTGGAGTCGTGTAGCCTTGTTTCAGTTTCTTTGCGTCACCAGAAGCAATCCGTGAATGGTACCACTCCAAGACTTAGTGTGTGCCTTCACATTAATCATGAAATCCATGCTCCCATGAAACTGTATCTTTAAAATTTGCCCCAGGCATTGTTCTTAATATTGTATGTGACCTGGAAGATAAAAATAAATGAGTTCTATTGCAATCTGAAACGTTCCTGGGAATTCATTTGTTTTCTTAGAAAAAAGCCAACCCATATGGCAGAGCAGAATTTACTTTTACAATTAAGTGGCACCAGCAAAGGAATTACTCTCAGGGCATTAGCTCCTCAGTAAGCTCAAGGAAATGAGAGACTGCTTGTTTATCTTATTCTGATAAATTCAATAAAATATTCCGACAAAATATTTCTCTATGTGTTACTTGGTGGACTGATTTAGCATGTAATAAAATATTATAATGATTTCTGTATTTTGAAATATGAGTAGCCATAAAGATTCATGGACTTCTCCAAGAACAACCTTGTCTTCTTTGCTGTGTGAAAGTGCTTTGCCATATGTTTCTTTGGAAAGGTCAGTTGAAGGGGGAGAAGACCAGATTAGGGGAATGATGCAACAGTCTGTGAATTGCCCAGGCAAATTGTGCATTGCCTTTTATTCCTCATCTCCCAACAATGTATGTAACACATAGCAGCTCTAGTTTTGATAAATAAAAAATTGCTAGAAGTGTTTCATCCATTTTGGTTAAACAAGAGTCAACAAATAGCATGTCTGAAACCCAGCAGTTTGGGGCTTTTTTTTTTTTTTTTTTTTTTTTTTTTTTTTTTTACATAGAATATCCTAATAGTGGTGGCTTTCTCCTAAATGTTCTCCTGCAAGTTAATTAAACTTGTTTTTTAGGATTATAATTTGCTTTGAGGTGGCTTATTGCCTCAGTCACTCCTTATCTTACTGATGAAGGACTGCAACAGTATGGCTTCTCACTTAATTAGATGTGTGTTTGGGAACATTAATTTGAACCATTACCACTACTTGCAATAATAAGAGAAAGGCAAATTAAAGGATTCATTAACAGTGACTTAAGGATCTCTAATAAAGGAATAAATAACTATGCAGGTTTGCTTCTTGCTGTTGTCTGCTCCCAGCAGGAGAATCTGAGAGCTTCTTGTTAATAAGGTGCTCTGAGGGCTGCACATGCAGGGAGAATATACAGGCAGAGGGAATTGGTGCTCTATTCTTCGAACATCCATCTGGGTATCACTGCTCATTTAACACTTGGCTCAGGGTAATCAGCGTCTGTCCTTCCACTGATTGAACAGGGCTAATCTAATCTAATGTATGGTTTAATGCTAAATCTGTGAGAAATTATTGGTTACTGCTGCAGAAAGAAGGAGGTTTTTTCCCCCTAGTGCTTGTTTTTCCTACCTTGCTAACAGGTTCCTGAATATTTTTTAAAGCTTCATACCTCTCCTGCTCATGTATGGGTCCACTCTGCAGTTTTCTCCTTTGCACCAATGCTGGTAATAGTCTGGCTGCAGAGTGACACTAGTCAGTTTAGTAACTCCACAAAAGTCCTTCCTTTTCTTGTGCTGATTTAGTGTCTTGGCATTTTAATTAGAGTAGCTGACATGGTGCATCGTCATGGGAGCACTGAAGTTGACTCAGAGTAAGAACAAAAGAGAAAGGACCCCTTTATTAGGGGTAAATGGAACTTCTGTCACTGTCATTGCAGTGTATTTTCTTAATAAAAAAATAAAAAAGGAAATATCCAAACTTTGGATACTTTAGACTCTCAATCTTCTTGCCCTGACCTTTCTTGCACCCCACCTCCAACAACTCAACTCAAGCAAATTTTATTTGCCCAGGTTGATTACTGTAGTAGGAGACCACAAAAAGTTTGAATTGTCTAAAATGTCTGGTTTTAAGCCCATTTTCATTTTTGGGTTTTTTTTTTTTTTCAGAGGAGATGTAACAGTGTTTAAATTTAATTTCAAATTAATCTTGAAAAGAAATAGAAGATTAATATATTGAACAATGAAATGGTAGCAAGATCACGAAAAATTTGCATGGCTCCTAATGTGAATGAATACTGTAGAGTATATGTAATATCTGCCAAAATGTAAAAACTGGGTGCATGTACTTGTCTTGCAGCAATAAAAAAGTATTAAAGATTTGGCTAGCCACAGTTAGGAACTACAGGATTAACATTTTAGTTGAGCTGATATTGCAGGATAAAGTTGTATCCAAAACCAGCTTATTAAATTAATAGCTTAATAACCTCACAAACTGATCTGGACTAAAACATAATGTTCAGAAACATCCTTGACCTGTGTGCATCAGGGGCAGGCAGGTGTCAAATATTGCGAGGCCACTGGCAGCTGGGGGAACTTGAGTGCTGGGTGTGAGAAGTCAAAGCCAACAGAGGAAGGTGCTGATGGAAGTTTGAGATGACAGGGCATGACTTCAGGAGGAGGGTGACCTCATGAGCTGTAGGGGCCTCTGGTTCTTTTCTGCTTTTTCTGGAGAAGCCCATGCAAGAAATATGTGGAAGTGACATGTGACTGTTGTTGAACATCTCTGCAGGAGTGCTGTGTTCTAGGACCTCCAGCATTGCTGAGGCTGTGTGAGGAGCCACAGGGAAGCAAAGTAAGATTTACTAATTCAGAGGAGAAAGCATCAGAGAAGGAAATCAAATTTCACAAGACCCTTGTGTGGATTAATTCAATTTTTATTGGGATTCTATCATAATTTGCTCTCGTAGTGGTTTTCTTATTCTGTTTGACAAGCTCATTGTCTCACTGGTCAGTTTATGATTATGTGAGTCTTCCCTTTGTCACTTTGAATGTTAATAAAATGTGGTTAGTCTTCATTCTTCAAGAAAACCTGTAATTTTAGAAATTACTTTAAAGGAGCAATAAGAACAACAAAGATCACTTCTCCATAATTTTTAGGATGGATCAACATGAGCTACTAGTGAGAAAATATTTATTTCTGTGCATAAGATGTTTTCATATCTTTAGTCTATATCAGTGAGCCTCTCATTTCAATATTCTCATTTGCTTCCATTTCATGCAAAATGAAGATAATATATAACTTTTGGCCATTCTGGTTTTTTTTAAATTGTGATTTGACCATTTTCATAAATGGTTCAACTAGAGCACTTGGATTAGGTTTCTTTTATTTCCAGTGTATCATTCTTGGCTTTTTGAGATATTTTTCCTGTGGATTCTTGATTTAACCAAATACATTTTGTACATAATAGTTTTTTTATATTGATTATCTCCTTTTGCCTCCCCTTTTTTTTTTTTAAATATTCTTTCCACTTGCTGACTTTGCTATACTGCAAAACTAGAATTGCCTTTCACCCAGAACTTTACCATCTTAATTGTGAAATTGTGAAATTTTGCTTAATAGTTGACTCCTGCAGAGTTTGTACTTTACATTTTCTATCTTACTATTTTTTCTCCCAGTGAATTGAATAAAATTTTCTTCTTTCATGCAAATTAGTTTCTTGAAAGTAGTGAACAGGAAGGAATTTTCTCTTAGTTTATATCCAGGAGATTTGACAGCATGTCTGGTCATACCTTAAGTGTCTGAGTTTGCTGCAACCCCTATTTATTGATTCAGGGTTTCAATTGCAAATGCAAGTGGTTACAGAGATTTTCTGCGATATTATGATATATATTTGCCTTCTTTTTAAAAAAGCCTTAATCTTGAATTCATGTTTCCCGAACTGTGTGTGCCATCCTAATGTTCTTCTTATTCATGTCTGTGTCTAATGCATGTGTATTTATTGTTGTTCCATTCTGCTTTTATAGCTTGCAGTTTCACAAAGAAAAGGGTTAAATGCTGGATTTAACAACCATTGCTAACATGATATACTTTTGAATCTTTATGCATTTTCAATTGTTTTTTGACTTGGACTTGCTCAGGAATGTACAGAAGATTAGTTTTATACTTTTAGCTGTAGTCATACTGAACGCATTCACTGCAATGGATTGAAATATATTGTTGTGAAGGAGGTGACTGGAGCATGCTATTTGTGTGCTTTCATTCAGTTCCCACTGATACCAGTGGAAGTGTTTACCCTTGGGTTTGAGCAGGCTCTTGACTAACGGGTTTTAATTACAACAGCTGAGCTAGATGAGTTGTTCAGTGCTGTGAATGTAAAGCAAAATGTTACTGCCTGCTGGATCTCTGAAGGAGGAAAGGATGCTGCTTTATCTCAGTGTTGTGTTTTCTTCTCATTAAGTGTCCTTCTGTTTGCAGATTTATGTAACATATTTGCTTTCCTCATTCATTAAGCACCAAATGGAAACAAATTTGCCAATTACCGCTAGTGTCAAATCAGTTTAGTTCCAGCATGCAAAGTTGTATTTGTCTTGCTCTTTGCCACCATATTTGGAAAAGGGGCAGGGCTGTGAGCTGAGAGGTCATATCTGTGCTTCAGAAATGTAATTTCATTTGTCTTTCTCATTCTTTGTTGCCTTCTAAGTATAAATGCACTGTAACAAAGCTGAACAGAAGTTGAAAAATGGCCGTCCAGGGCATAATCTCAATAACACTTTGAAAAAATGTTGTCATCTGTCTCTTGAGGAACATCATGGCTCTGCATATGTCATGAAAATTGGCAGTTACTTTTTATTTGGATTGCCAGATTTATTAATACTACAGTTCCTATGGTTTTTTTTTTGGTGGTTTTTTTTTTTTTTTTTTTTTTACCATCATGTTAATTTCTTTAATTTTCTTTTACATTTTTTTTCTCATATACGTGCTTTCTGAATGAGTTCTCACATGCTAGTGTTGCATGCTTTAGAATGTTGAACTGTTGGATTTGTAAAGCTAAATGTAGTCCTGTAAGTTTTACTGAAATGGGCACATCTAGGTAGGAATAGCTCTGATTGCTCTCTGAGTGCTAGTTTGACACTTAGCCCAGGGTTATTTATGTAGTCACAGTCAGTCTGTGCTGTCCATTTGCCCAGTTTATGTTGCTAAGGTGTTTTTACTGCCTCTTGCACCTTGCTTTTCTTGTTCAATTTTCTTTCTGCTGGCTTTATGAAGCTAAAAATATTTTAATTGGTTATTGGCAGCCACAAGAAATTGAAAAATGTACACTAATTAGCCTTGCCTGTTGATCATTTGCATGAACATAGACATTTTAGTCTCCCTAACACTTATAGGGTCAATTTTTTCTAATTTCATACGGAATATATTAATGTGTAGAAATGCTGTGCTCTACTGAATAGGGTAAAAATCTCATTTTCTAGGAAGAAAAAGACAAGAAAAATGTTGAGTTTCTCTTTTTCATTAGGTTGACACTGTGTTTGTGCATTTATTAGTTTAGAATCTTTACAGCTTGGGACAATAGCTTGCTTTTTAATAGGCTGAAATGATGTCAGAATGGAAAATGATAAAAAGACATTATTAATTTGATAATCAGTCCTAAAAAGACCTCGTCAGGCAGAAGTTTTCAGCAGATATCTGAAGATGAAGTACACATAGCAATTTAAATCTATATTAAGTAGTGACCTGAAAACTAAATGTCTGCTCACATATTCTGCAACAGAGACTACATTTATTTGTAGAGTGAGATGGGGCATTTATGTGCTGTTCCTGTGAGTCTGATACCACTGAGTTACGAAAGCACTTTATACCTGCTGAGGATGCAGTTCAGCTTCTCTGGGAAAAAAAAAAGAAGTTGTTTTGCAGCAGTGAAGTTGGTTTCTTTGATATCAGAGTGAAAGAAGTACAGTGATGAGTGATGGAAGTTTAAATGCACTGAGATGAGGAGGAGACCAAGTATTTATGCTCCCTGCTGAATACTTCTGGGCAAGACATTCTGCAGAAGTGAAGGTATTTTTTGTCTGTACAGAGGGAGAGTAGAAGTGTTAGAAAGACTATAATGCTTCCTGGTGTTCTGGTGAAAGTTAAAGGCCTCTTTCATGTCACTTGGTGAAGCTTTGTGCACACATTATTCTGCAAGATACTGTTTTCATTTATCCACTACGGATCTCTTTGTGACTCAAATCTTTGTGGTGATTTACCTGTCCAATAATAAATATTCTGCCTTTATTTTACTTTCACAGGAATTCTTGCCCTTAATAACTCCCCTCCTGCATTTTGTGTAAGTCCTTTTAGCAATACTCCTAGGAAGGGCTTGTGACATGGTTCCTGTCCAGCCACAATTTAAGTAGACCAAATATGTACCAGAGTCAATAAATAAATACTCATAGGTGTTTCTGAGAGTCCATAAATAAAGATAGCCATGTGGTAGTTGTTTTTCTGAGTTAGACACAATTTGGTTTTGTTCTTCTCCCCTTCCCTGCTGTCCCATTAAAAAAAAAAATAGAGATGTAAACCACAGGTTTTGACCATCTCTGCCCATTAACAGTACCTTATACCTCTGGAAAGAATTAGAATTATTATTTCAAAAATTTTGACACAATTTTAATTACACACCTATAAGTTACATGGACACAATATTCCAGATAATTAATGAATATTGCAAATACTTAAAGTTCAAGTTTAAATTTACTTATCTCTTTATCATCTGGGTTTTTTTGTTACTTTAGATGAATTTTTAAAAAATCTTATAAATTGCTGTTATAAATTTGTTATGACTAAATTAATATTGGAGTAATTTATATTATTATTTAGAAATTCTTCTTTATTTTTATCTCTAAAACATAATTACTCTGTAGTAACGTTTAAATAAGGTAAAAATAGGCAGAAGAGGACTGAGGGGTATGATTTCTGTGAAGATAAAGGAGAAAAAATGAATAATGAAGAAAAAAAGCTGTGATTAGAACTAAGAAAAAAGAAAACAATGTTGGAGGAAGAATATGTCTTGCTTGTGGTTTGCCTGGACTCCTCCCAAGGTCTATAGGTCCAGTGATGCTGGTGTAGAGAAAAGGCAGAGTGAGAAATATTCTTGCAATATATGCACAGGTTTTTGAAAACTGCTTGGTTGGTTTGTGTGTAGCACTTGCTGTCTGTGGGAAAAAAATCTTGGGCTTCGAAGAAATTAGACCACACAGGGCAAGACTTTGCTCAAAATGGTGACAACTCTGGGGCTTGTAGGGGTTTGCCGTCATACTGGGATCCTGTGCTTCAAGCTTCATGCATATGTGGCTGAGCTAATTGAATGAGGTTCCTGTCATTGTGGGGAGAAATAGAGAACTTTAATCTGCCTGTCCATGAATTCTAATGTAGGCATCCAACACTGGTGACATGAACCTACCAAAGCACTGAGTATTCCTTCCCATTGATTCTAAAGGAAGACTGGAGCAATGAATGAGATGTACATATATCTACTTTATTCATATTCAGCCAGTCCTTCAGACTGAAAATCTGTTTTAGAAATTAACTTAGTCCTTATCCCAAAGGGCTGTATATCAAGACAGCCTCTGAAAGAATTTGAAGTCCTGAATACCTGTCACTTCTATTTTTTTTTTCTGCCTATATAGTCACTAATCACGTTTTTATTTAAACAGTGGTAACATTTTGTTTTCTTTCTGAAACATTAGTAACAATTCATTTTTATCTGCTATTTTTTAACCCCAGAAACTACCTCTTCAGATTGAAGCTTGAAGATCTCTCTCTAATACAGGTATGTTTTACTTCTGTTTCCTTAGTTCGTCTGCAAGATGTAGGTAAGCAGATGTTTTAATGCAGATAATCAAGATATTCATAAGCTTCATAGCTACATATAAACATGCATCTGTTTTTGTCCTTTTTCTGGCCCCTTATTATATAAGTCATATTATCCCTTTTAATTCCAGATTAGCCTTTGTCCCAGGCCATACAGATCTGATGCTGCCTTAGTCTGCTGTGGTTTTGTTAGAGTGGATTTTCATAGTCTTCATTAATACAATTTAAAATTAACTACCTTTAGATTCAGTACTGTACTTATTAATTCATGAAGTAATACTATACAGATGAATACAGAAAAGTAAAATCCTTTCAGGTAAGGCTGTCCTTGTGATTTGTAAAACAACTTCTGTATGCTTAATTAGGCTTTCAGGTTTTATTTGCCCTCCTAGACTACTAGAAAGAAGATCTCATGTTAGCTTATATTTAATCAAAATTGCAATATTAATGAATATTCAATTTTATCGCTGGTGTTTAAAGCTGTGACACTGCAAGCACTTTTAATATACAGAATTTGGGCTGTCTACTTTCATCTTCTGTGGCATATTCAATATTCTGACAAATAATATAAGTCCTAAAGATTCTAGTTGAGAGGCTGCACTCAGAGGTCTCTGATGGTGCCATTGTAGTTTATGCTGCTAATTCATAGATTGAAGTTCATGACTTTCCTTTGTTAGGACCTGTATCAGTAGGCTGAATTCAATAATGAGGGAGAAATCTGTAGGTTACAGAGGTTTGTAATTGTGATGTCTGATTCAACCAGACCCCTTCTCACTCCAATCAGAATTACAAACTGAGCACAGAAGTCATACTGTTGATGTTATGGTGGGATACTGGGTTTCTGTCTTATGCCTTTGAACAGTCTTCTAAAGTTGACTTTTGGTGAAGTTTCTTATTTTGTCTTCAATGTCTTAGCACCACTGGTTTATCTCTATCTTCTAACATTCTTCAACAAATGAAGAGAACCTGTGTTTCTAAATCAAAAGTGTTATTTTTTTTCTTTCACCAGCATATCTTTACTTTCCCTATACCTAGTATTCAATTTCCCCCCCACTTTTTTCAAGCCTACCATTATGACTCCTTCATATTTTTCCTTTGCAGATGTTCTCTTCCTCTTCTTTCCCTCTACTTCACATATAGTTCTGTTAGACTGCCTCAGGACAGCCATTATCCAAAGGCATGTTTCCTTGGATATGCCAGTTTTGGCAGCTCCAAATCAACTGTGAGGGGACTGAAGCCTTTGTTGTAATTTGTAGGGTGAATTGTTTAGGATTTTCAAACTGATGAAACAACACATTCTGGTCTTGTCATGTAACCTGGTATTACGGTTGAAAGAGATGGGAACAAAAGTGGGAATCAAAGCAAAACCTGTATGAAATCCTTGCAGAACAGACTGATGGAATTTCTGGGGAGAAATAAAGTTTGCTGTGGTTTAACTCGATACTGTATGTGCTAATTAGTGTTTGTTTGACAAGCGACTGAGCACTTCGACATTTCTTGTATGGACAGAAGAAATTTTCTTTTAACATTTATTTTCACATAGTCTTTGTCATACTAATAATGTAAAAAAATCTCATTTGATTCTTCTACTTTATGTTGCTTTTTTTTTTTTTTTATGAGCCATCTTTTGTAAAAACATGCAGATGTCTCACAAGCTATTAACCATGTTTTAACATCTGGAAGAAAAGGCACACAGTGAAGTGCTAGCCAAGAGAGGCTTTCAGCATAGCTCAATAACAAGACAGGAAAGGCTAGAAACAAGACAATCTATATACCTGTTGTTTAATTGTCTTAGAAAATTGCTCAAGCTCTAGTTTTGCTATTGTCTGTGGGAATCAGGAGGAAAAAATACTGACTTTTTCTCTATCACAGCAAATACTTCCAATATGGGAGTAAATTGGAACAATTTACATCCTACTTTTCTACAGCTTTCAATTAGACTTTTATAACCTTATTTCCTTTGCATTGACTTTTTTTTTTTTTTTTTAATAATGGATTCAGCTGTTGAATCTTTCTTATTGTACTTTTCTCTCTGGAAAACAAAGGGAATGCCTCAAACTAAATTTTGACCATTGACGCACTTCAGTTATTTTTGTCTAAGTTCGTTTCCTCATCTGTCATGCTTCACTGTCTGTTGGAATGTATTGGTTTGTGTACACACTGCCACTGAGAAGACAATGGGCTTCATGTTACATGTAATAAACTGCAACAGTAATACTCTCACATTTATAGCAAAAGCATTTTTGAAAATATTTTGTTTGCAAATTTCTCTGTATTTTTTGAAAGATAGATATTTTAAAAACAGTGTTCTTTTGGAGTATTATCAGACTTTTCAAGATTACCAGATATTGTTTCATAATAAGAAAGCTTTTGAAAAAGAAATAGACTAAATAATGACTTCTTGTTTGCAAACTTTTTCACTAATTTCTTTGGGCCAAAATATGTGTATGTCCTGTTTTTTACAAGGAAAATAGTTTGTGAACACAAGATAATCTTCCTTGGAAAAAAACCCCAAAAAACAAAAACTCAAACCAAAATCAAAACCAGACATCCATTTGAAATTCAAGTTATTACAAAAGAAATGCAGAACATGTATTAAAAGGGTCCTGTTTCCACCAGTTAAGTGGAAGTTAATCCCTTGTAAAAGTGGGGTTAGAGTGCTTCCAGAGTGCATCAGACAGGATGTGCGTTTAAACATGAGCTGGGGCTGTGCACTGAGACATTGTCGCCCATTGTGGGCACATCAAAGTTGTCATCCCACATGTCATAGTTCTGTGCTCTGTACTTTATAGGAAGAGCATGTTGTTTGAATAAGCAAGTTTCATATGATAATATCTTTAGCAAACCAGTATTTGATGTGTCTCAGCAATTTTCTTTGTGTAGCAGAATAAAGAAGAATAGAGCAAGTGAAAGCCTTTTAAGCTCTTGACGGAGAAGCCGAAGAGTCAAATTGTTCAAAGCTGCCTGTTGGAACAATGCATGCATAATGATTATGGATTAGGGAAGAAGCACTCATTGGGGTTGTAGAAGGGCAAATATTTTGTCACTCTCTCTGCAGCAATAGTAGGTTCACAGACAGAGAAGGCCTGACTCTGCATGGATTTGTTTTGTGAGCTTTGCTTTGTTATTGTTCACCTCAAGTAACAGTAGAATGATCCATAAAAACATGGGCCAAGATGAAAGCTAGATTTCATGAAAAATCTTCTGTATTTTTTAAAATATAAAAGCAGAAATCTAAATAGTAATTTTTAAATGAGTAAATTTATTTTTAAGAATGTACTTTAAAAACCATTACATCTAGGAAAGGTCAGCATTAATAGTGGGGCTTTGGCATTATGAGGTGTATGGCTGTCATCTTGAGGATTTTGGTTTATCTATGTGTTTGCCTATGTGTGTTTATAGATGCACATCTATTAACAAGGCATTCAAGGAATTAAAGGCAAGATTGGAACTATGAATTTTCTGGAAAAGGAGCTACTTTGGAGAACAAATTTTACCTAAAGGAATTCTTGCTGTTGTTTTCATGTGTCAAGAGCATCTGAAATGCTTGTTACATTTGATAGTTCACTTTGATATGAGACATTAATGGCTAGATGGTAGGCTAAATAATGAGTTAAGTAAATTGTACTATTCTTTGAGTATATATTTTGTGTGTACCTATGTGAAACAAAGAGGGAATTTGACTCCATGGTTGAGGTTTTTTAAAAATTCATACATATATATATATTACCTGAAATGCATTTTTAAGCTTTACCTTAATTTTAATACAAAGTATAATTATTATCAACATTTTAATTTTTTTTAATAAATCAAATCCTCACCAGGGTTGTAATTCCATTTTGAAAATAACAATTGTTTGCTATTGTTATAAACAGGTCTTACTATATCTTTAGTGAGAAGCCTTCATAACCTTATTTTGTCTTTGGTTAAGTGGTACTTGGCCAAATCTATGAAAAATGGAGGCATAAATCACTCAAACTCTCTTTACAGTTAATTTTTGGGTCAGTACTCTTGAGTTCATTTTGCTATGAACAAAATGGGAAGTTGTAAGTAGTTATGTGGGATCAAGTCTTTAATTTATACTGATGTTAAACACTTATAATCAACAAATTCAGAGATAAAGGAAATGAAGCATTAATTTTTTAACCTCAAGTTTTTTGAGTCACTAAATAAGTAGAATCCTTAAAAGGCTGCTTAATTATTTTTCTAAAACTTTTATTCATTGTATTTCAATCAATTTTTTTTCTGTATTGTATGTTACTTACAGTCACTATTTGTGTAACTGATGCCTGATTTGTGAAATACAAGAAGACTGAGATTTAACATCTAAGTGTCTAAGCAGGGGAAAACCAGACAAAACAAAGGAAAAAATCTCTTGGGTTCTCCTCTTCCTGGTATCTATTTAAGGGTGAGGGGGATAGAGAGTATTCCTCCCTTTTACAGGTACCCTATTCCCTTTTTTATGTGAAGGTAGCATCAGACACCAAAGTATTATTTCTTTTTAGGCCCTTCCCATTTGTGTTTATGACACACAATGGGTAAGCAGAGTGCATAAGTTAGTGTTACTTTTGATGCTGTTCCAAGTTCCTCAAAAGGTTGGAAGTGAAGGGAGGAACTTGGGCTTATAAAACTTTTCCGAAGAAGACTGAGGTGACCAAATCACAGTGACCAAAAAAATAATAGAGCTGATGCAAATGTGTCTTGGTGCTAGGGATGAGCAAAATGTGCAGAGGTATCTGGACTGTTACCTTTTGTCTGAATTGGTGCTGAGAGCAGAGTTTAAAAAAGAAAATAATTAAGAAAAGGCAAAGGGCAGTACATCTACATATCACAATGCCACTGCTGTCAAGTACCTCTTCCTCTTGTTGATTCTGGTGACAGATTATTGGATTTGATTATACAACAAGTGCACAAATAAGTAAATTAGAGTATTGGAAATTTAAAGAAGATTTAAAAGTATTTGTGAAGCCAGAGCTAGTCCTTTTGTAGGTATAGATGGACTTGGTGGCTAGTGCATTCCAGTTGTTTTTCTGTGATCCCATTACTCTTTTCATTATCTTGTTTTCTGCTTGCATAACAATAGTTTCTGATCAAACATAAAACTTTATTGAAGCCAGAAAAGGATGAATTCAGCTAGCAGTGTGTAATTTCACATATCTAATCTTTACCCAAATGACCTCTTTACATGGAGCTGAAAGCTAGATAAAGCATGTTACATCCTAAACCTAGATAAAACATGTTAAATCACACAAATCCTGATACTCCCTTTACAACATATTTGTGCAGATATCAGTTACCAGCAGACAGTGCTTCATTTCTGCTAAAAAAAATTTTGTTACTGAAGCAGCTGGAGCTCTTAGCTTCACCTATATATTAGTCAGAGGATGGCTACCATTCTAAAACAATTTAGGTCATGTTTGACCAAGTACTGATTCACTCTGCATTCTGAATTTTCTTTCCATATGTGGGATTTTTCATCTGCAGAGGTGTGGTTACACATATCAACTAATTGTTAAGGGTTTTTTCCTGTGTGTGATGTTTTAAGTTCATATGCAGACCCCCCACTAAAGGACTACATAGAGGGCATGCGAGACAGCCAACTGAATGTTGCTTTTCTGCTCATTTCTACTTTTTATTTGTTGGCTTCTGAAAAATTGGAAGGTTTTAGTCTCCAGAATTTGTAATTTCCAACCCTTCAGTACAGTTGAAATTTGTAATGTAAATTTAGAATGCATCTAACTGAAGAAAAAGAGTGCTGGCAAATTGGCAGGGCTTATCTGTATGTGTTAGTATTTTCAGAGATGGCGGAGAAGAGTAGTAAAAGACCAGGCAGAGATGTAATTCTTCATTTACTTACTGTATCTGTCATTTTTTTGTGCCTGTACTAAAATACATGTGCAAGTGTATTCCTAGACAAATGAGTCCATTTAGTCAAAATGCTTAGCTTTTTTATTCTCTTTTTTGTTTGTTTTGTTTTCCCCTCTTACCTCTGCTTGTTAGGCTGCATTTCTTCTATGTTTACAGTAATCTTCAGTTCTGGTTTTGCAGTAAAGAAGCAAAATAGATACTAAAATTTTTCCCTTACACTAGAGCAAAGCTTCTATTTTCTTTAGGTATTAAATGTGTGTGGATTTGGTTGGTTTTTTTTTTTTGTTTGTTTGGTTTTTTTTTCTTTTCTTTCATTTGTTTGATTTTTTTTTAAGAGAAAGAGGAAACCTGACTATATAATTATGAGGGTGTTCATTCTCATGACAAATAGAGGTGATCTCAAAAAGTATGTGTGTAGATTTTACAACTGATACTCCTGAGACAGCTGATTTGGATTTTATAGTGGAATAATTTCACCCTTCCTGGTACTTTTCTCTGGTATTATGTATGGTGGTCAGCCACACTGCCTTACGTGCACAAAAGGTAATTGTGGAAATGTCTTTTCCTCAGAAGGTGACACTTGTTCATGTCTTCACTAAGGCAATAAATCATTACAGTTACACAACAGTAACCACCAAGTAGAATCTGTTTGAAAATAAATCGGGCTGCTGCTTTCCAAATCTCTGGACTGTATACAACCAGGGCATACTTCAGCTAATTCTGTACTCAAGCAGCATCCTCTGACAGCAGATGATATTTATGGAGGAACACAAGCTCTCTTTGACTATCAGCCTCTTTCAGTGTCACCTCCGTACTGAGAAAGTTCAGAAATGTTAGGTAACTGTAGAAAATGAGAGCAGAAAAATTAATACAGAGACTCAAAGCAGATTGTCTTAATTCTTGTATTGCCTTGCTCAGGTGAAGAATTTGCCACGAGCAGTTGCTGGATGCTGCAGTGCTGAGCAATTTAAAAAAGAATTGGAATATGCAGTATGCTCTGGAAGACATGATATTTTTAATGGAGTGTCTGCAAACATGTTTATCGATTTTTGCATGCAGACCTTGATATGAAACCTCATTGTGTGTTCTGACCACAGTTTTATGCCATGCATATTCAAAGAGCAAGCTTAAAGACACATTTTTTCAGCCAGAGGGGGAGTTGTCTTTTGAAGTATTGCAGAGATCTAGTCAATAGTTCTGCAAGGCTAGGTGGGATAAGGCATAGATGCTTTTGGGTAACACTACAGAGAGGAGATGAGTTCAGTTTACCCCTGCTTGTTAGTGGTCATCGGTACCTGGCATAAAGGGATTGTTTGGTGTGTAGTAGTCCCTGGAATTGGCTGCTGAAATTTAAAAAAACCCATGAAATTAAGAAGACCAACATTTAAACCTTGAGTAATAGAAAAGTGGTGGAGCAGCCTCATGTTCCTTTTCTACAGGGCAGAAAAAAATTTAGATACACATCTTGACCCTAAGCTACAAGAAGCCTTTGACTTTAAAGGATGCATCCAACTCCTGAACTATGGGAACAACTGTCTGTTTCCATAAGGCAAAAAATTCTGTTCCCTTCATTCCTAGGGAAGAGCTGCAAATATTTTCAAGGCTAGGAGATTAGTTTTTTGCTCCTACAGTTAAGGAAAACTGGATTTTTAAACTTTTAGGGAAACAAATGAAACAAAGCAGCCATACTTAGGTTGAGAGACATGAACACTTGTTGCTATAACCTAAGTAGAAGGAAGGATTTGAGGAACTTGTAGCAAGAACATTGGTTGGTGAGGATTCCATGCAGGAATGTGTGGGCGCAAAGAGTGGGCTGCTTTCAGCATGTTACTTGTCTGGTCGATACTACTCAACCCAATTTATGAGGTGGATTGTTGCTCCTAAATGTTTGAGAGAGACACTACTTAGTCATAGCAGAGGAAGCTAGTCCTGTTCTGAATTGAAAATAGAGGAGTAAAGTTGCTTCACTCTGATAAGCTTATCCAATATTTTGGGATACCTTTTGCCTTCATTTTGCCTTATCCTTATTTTTCTGCTGCTTTTTCCTTACCCCGTTTTTAGCTGTCTTCTGTTTTGGCATGTGTTGTTTTACCCATCCCAGATGGTACCTCAATATGATGCCTCTGCTGTCAAGTCTGGGAGTGATAAATCATGTCAAACTATGGAAATCAATCAATTTATTAAAATTGAAAGCTAAATGCCCTTTGAAATATCTGGGTTTAAACACATATGTGAGATTTTTGTATTGAATTTTTTGTTTAGCTGTTATTTTGGATTTATTTGAAAGCAGGCAAATCTAGACCCACACAGACAACAAGCAATTTCCAAATGCTCAGTGGAAGGACATAATCTTACCCATAAAGCAACTAAGAGAAATAATGTTGCTGTTTATGATGTCAGTATTTTAAAGTTTGCCTGCCTTCAAACCACAGTATTTTTAGGTGTTTGTCCTCAAAATGGAGCTAGGAGTCTGAGCTTAGGTGTTAAGGCTCTCTGATGGATGGGGATAGCTCTACACCCAAGCACAGGATCCACTGATACCTGAGTTCTGAACTTTCTGATCCCCCTGAGAAAGAATGTTGATTGGACAGGGTAGAATAAATGAAGAATAAAGGAAAGAAGAATAAATTCCATCTTTTTTTTAAGCATCTCTATTGAATTTGAAAATAAGATTTTTTTTTTTCTACATCATCCATATGCATCAGGGTTCCATTGTGAGTAAACTGTATGTAAAATGTGTGTCAAGCTCTTTCTGTCATGGTTTCTAAACCCTACAAGCAGTGGAGTTGAAGACTGTGTGACCACTATTGTGCATTTTTAAGCAAGGCTGAATTGAATATGGGCTAGTCTATAACAAAGTTAAGTTAGTTTAGGTGCAGTATGTTTGGTTTTCTTCCTTTTTTTTTTCTTCCCTGATTTTAATACTATCTTCTTCAGTCAGTACATCTGCATTTTATACCTTTGCTCTAGTGCCTTGGGAAAATTTATTTGCTTTTCCAAATCAGGGATGTAATGATGGTTCGTATACTGATTTTCCATACAAAAAATCAAAATACCGAAAGAAAAGAACAGACAAAGTTATGGGAAAGGAGAAATTACAGGGTCTGTACTTGGGCCTGTTTATATATATTGAGGTATTTATAGCAATTCAGATTAATATGAATAATGAAAACTAAATAGTTCAAAGAAAACAAATTAATAAAAATGGAGTTTTACTAGAGGTTAGTATTTACACCTACAGTTATGTCTATATTCAATTTTGAAAATTACCACCTTGGTGAAAACCTACGGTTCTTTTTCCCAGGATATAGCTACCATTTTAGTAGTCAGAAATAGTCAGCCACAAAACTACTTGTGTTTTGGTTTATGCTTTGGACTGTCTGATTTGGTTAGGTTTATTAAAAATCAAATGAAAGACCTTAGGAAAAAAATCTCAGAATTTCATATTTATGAAATATTTATGTGGGTACCCAGGATAAAGCAACCTTATGGAAATCACTTTGAGGAGAAATAACTGCATCAGAAGCAAACCAAATTTGTGTTAATTATTAGTTAAATAACTACTTCATTGTGGCATTGGCCATTTTTATATGTTATATGATTCGGTTTCTTAATACTTTAGTTTCTAAGTGAAAACTAAGGTGGGCGTGACATTTCAGAATTTTGAAATCACCTTGGAGATAATTTGATTAATTAGCAAATATTTCTAGAGGTAGGATAGAGATTAAGTGGAATGTTTTCCACTGTTCTGGAAAAAAAAAAAAAAAAAAAGGAAAAAATAAAACCCCACCAGATTCCAGATTTATGCTGTCATATTTTTATGACTTTCTGAGCCTTTGAGTTGGGCGTTTTAAATTAAATACAGTCTCTGGTACGTGTACGTGACATTGGTTTCTGTTAATTGCATTTAAATATGAATGACAGAATGAATTCATTCTGAAACCACATTGAGTGGAAACTGCAGTAGCTGCCCAGTATTTGTACACAGCATTGCTTTTAGGGTGTCTGTGGGAATCCTGCTTGTAAGGGTAAAAGCTCATAAGCTCCTAGTTTTGCCTAGATATTTGGGAGATTCTGTGCCTCCTCCCACTCATCTCAGGACCTGAAATGATGGAAGGTTAAACTGTTCTTTACTTTTCTCCCCACTTTGTTACTATGAGAACTATGAAATCTGGCAAAAGGAGAGACTTTGAGGGAAGTGGAACTGTAGAATCTCATCTGCATGAAGGTTCAGACTTTTGCATGTTTTACCTTCCATTGATGAGAAGAAACCTTTCTCAGGTCACTCTCTGACTCCTAGGTGCATGGTTATTTTTGTTACTTGGTAGAATTATGCATACTCTTTTTTTTCTGAATACCTGGGTGATAAAAATATCTGAATTAAGTTTTATACTGTCAAATATGCACAAAACCTTTCACAGTGGCATTTTATTCTTATTTTAATTAGGCTACTATTTAGTAATGAAGCTTTTACAATATGTCAGGACAGGTCTGAATAAACAATAATTTTGTATGTTCATAGAAGATCAAAAATATGCCTTCATATATTTATGAAGACTGCTCTAGGCATGATTCTACGGTCATTTCTCACACAACTCTCGGTGGTGTTACTTATAGAATACTGTGCTATTCAGCATGAGAAAATAAAGCTCTACTCGACAAAACTCTGCATATGCATTGACAAATTAAAGCTGAATGGAGAATTTCACATGCTAATATATATGTAGACAAAATCCTTTGTAAAGTGATTTTTTTTTCTTTTTTTTTGGCCAAAAATGGTCCATATTTGAAAACAGCAAGGGCGTCAGGAGACCTGCATGGGTAAACAATGAGCTTCCAACTAAGCTCAAGCAAAATAAAAAAATATTCTAGTGATGGAGGCAGGGACAGGTGACTAGGAAGGAAAATCCCTGTCCAAGGAACCTCGGGTGGGATGAGGAAATCCAAAGCGCATGAGCAGTTGAATCCCATGAGGGATGGGAAGAGCAATAAGAACTTTATTTTAAAAGAAAGGAATCGGATACAAATCAGCTGCTTTTGTGTTTCCTCTTGAATTTGTATTTAGATTATTATATTCTAGCTATCCCATAAAGGAGGCTGAGAAATGAATTTGAAACTTGGAAACATGTGCATGGAAAATGATGTGAAAATCTACAAAAGCAGGCTTGCTGTGTAAACAAAGTATATTTTTCCACTAAAATTTGTAGTTTCATTGATTTTTCTGCCACATGCCTAGCTGTGATGCACAAAAGGAAGAATTGCTTTCATTTTCAATTGTAGAGGAAGAAAAAAGTCCAGCCATTCTTATTTCTATAAAATTACATATAAAGTATATTGAAGCTATTATTCATTGTACAATTGCACTTTAATTATTTGACCTTAAAATGAGGGAATAAAAAATGGTAAACCTTCCCAGGTGAATGTTGAAGAAATATTTGTATTTCCCTCACCAAACTTCCCAAAACTTCTGTGGTGAAATAACAGGTAGCATGATGAAACTCTGATTTCTATTAGCTACATTCTCACTGTGACTTCCAAGCTGCAGAGAAGAATGGCTGGATGGGCTGGAACACAGGTAAAATTATATTCCTGTGAATGAAGCCAATCAGACTGAAGCTCTATAAGTGCATTTTGGAGTTGGTGCAACATACAAAGCTGTGAAAGGCCTGTCTCTGCTAATCACCCTTATGAACTGGGGAAGAAAATATATCTTGTAGCCCGAGAAATCATGCTAGGACAAACACATCTTGCAGATAGAGTGAGGGAGTGTCCAAAAAGGAAATTTCAATATTTACTGCAAGAAGTAGGTAAAAATGTGTTATTTTTTTCATCTGTGAAGAATATTTGCCAGACTTTTTCAAAACAGCAGGTATATGGGCAATGCAGAACATAACAGAAAGGATCATGAAGTCCTTGCTGGGAGAACCAGCAATGCATAAATGCCCTGCTGATTCTAAACAACCAGTTGAAGAAAATGTGCCAAGAAACTGGAGGTTACCTCTTAAAAAAAAACAAAAACAAAAACAAAAACAAAACCAAACAACAAAACCAAAAACCCCAAAAAACTAAAACACAGATTGAATCTGTTTGTGTAGAAAATCAGAGCCAAATAGATGAAAGAGTTTTAGTCTGTGTAGCACAGAGAATGGAGGCCTGAAAGATAAGATCTGAGGAAAAAAGAGGATTAAAACCAGTAATTTCTTCAAGAAGAACATCTGGTCTGGCTAAATACACTGCACGAAAAGCAGCCCTTTTCAAATAGCCACAAAATGGTCACAAATCTACAGCAACTCTGGAATCCAGCCAACAAGAAAAAATCTTCTGTGAAAAAACCCACGTGGTCACCATGGCAGAGAAGATTCACCGAGCTCTGGAGCAAGGTGGAGGCAGTGCAAATGTATGATTAACAGATTGAAGGAGGAAGGCCAATGCTGTTTACCAGGCTGTTATGCGTAATTTTCAGCCAACATTTTTACAGAACAGGTGATTGAGAATCTCCAGATGCACATCTCTGTGAAGAACTGCAAATGGCTTTGTGGATCCTGGTTATAGTCATTCAAGTTTTTTGGCTGAAACATAGTCTGCTAAGACTTGAATAAGGCTCGGAGAGTATCTGAAGTCATTCAAACTCCTAAATCTTCAGTCAGCGCAGCATGTTGGTACTGTGTATCTGGGATCACAGAGCCCAACACAGCCTCTCTGCTGCCTGTATCTGGCCTCTTAAATGATAGAAGACTGATGCAGAAATGGAGTGGCTAAATAAAAATATCTTCAGTCTCAAAAGTAGGAAAGGGGGAAATGAAACAAAGAGCATCTAAATCAGGTGGTTCTCAAATTGCTCCTCCTGTAGGAAAAAACCCCAATTTTCTTATTAGTAATGGACAGCTGATAAGCCAATGTGCTCCTCTTATGCAGGGCAGGGTGCAGCATAAAAACATCAAACTCCATTTTTAGAAGTGTTAAATCTATCTGAATTGAAACCTATTTTTGGGCCACCACAGCCCCAAACCAAAATGTAACTAGAATAAAATTAAGATAATTTAATTGGAAGATGGCATTTATCAGTCAATCCTATTACCACAAATTCCCTTAATTCTGAGATAAAACAGGATGGATATCTTCTAGGGAAATAATAAAAACTGTCTTGGATGTAATCGTGCACACCCTACTTTAGGAGAATCTGCTTTAAGCAGGGGAGGTGAACTAGATGATCTCCAGAGTCCCTTCCAACCATTCTTAAGAGATGGCCACTGAAAATATATAATGGATTGGAATAATGGAAGAGGTTGACTCTTCCTCTGTCTCATTCAGAGGAATTTTTTCATATTCCTAATAAATATTTTGGATTTTCAGTGTGAAGTAGAAAATCTCAAAGAGGCACGTGAGAGCTGGAAAGTGAAATAGAATTAACAGTCTAACAGCTAGCATACTGCTTTTGAGTGTAAGATTTACTCGTGTTTTTATTTGTCATCTGATTCACAGCATGGATTTGTATCTCTGTCTTCTGCAGCTTGAGTTTGCTAAACAGTAGGACTCATAAGACTCTTGTTTTTTCTCATTTTGCAGATATTTAATCCAAGCTCTAAGAAGCTTTTTTAGTGAATTTGTAATGAAACTTGGAAAAGCTTTTGGGAATGGTTCAGCACTTTCCATAGGCATCACTATTGTTGGAAAAGTCCTGTCCAGACTTGATGCCTTTGTATAATACAGGCTTATAGTTTTGAGAGAAAGAAAGTCCACAGGACTCCTCAAATGTGTCTGTGGCATGTTTCTGGGGTGACAAAGCAATGTGCTGTTAGAGCTGGCTTGTGCTGCTTTTGCTGGCCTTCATGTGGTGTAGCTGAATTTTTGAAACTCTTCAGGTCTGTCATTTTGAATCATTGATAAATGAATGAGAGTGTGGATCTGGATAGTGCTGCTCTGCTACCCTCAATGTAGACCTTGTTGGAAGTGCTGTAGTGGCTGTGCATGTGTGTGGTGTACTGGAGGTGCATTAATCTGGATAGCTGAATTGATGGCTGCATTAGCTGTAGGAACATGGACTTTCATGCAGAATGTGCACCAGGCTTCCTAATATCATGGGACTGGAGCAGCAGATGTTTGTGTTAATTGAAGCATATTGAGATATCCTTTGCTTGTCTGTGGTATAGACATCGCTTCAAAATGCCTGTTGAACAGACAGCGTAATTGCTGTGTGGAAGTTTATAAATACTGATGTTACTGATTCTGACGTTAATGCACTTTTATAACAGCTATGGGAATATTGGTTGAGCCCCTTCGCCCGCTGGAGTTTGTTTTCCCTTCTGTTTTGTTTTCAGAAGAGGAGCACAAAAGCCAACTCTGGAAGCCTTCAGAGCAGTCAGAGCATATTTGGTATAAGTCACATCAAAAAAGGGTTATCTAAATCTACATTTTCTTGTCTTGAAAGTAAATAGACTGTAACAAGTACCTGCAGCAATTTTTAGAGAAGTGGAGTGACTTCCTTTGTATTTGTCACCTGCTTGATTAGTAGAGACATCCGTAAAGTGCTTGAGACTGTGAAGAGCGTTTAATTCCTCTGGACAGTGGAAAGCAAGGTCCTCACAGAGGGAGTATTTTTTTTTTCTTACATAAGTTTTGCTGTTGCTGCTGTCATGAACACTAGGATGGCTAGATTGCTAAAGTAGGATTTTTCTTAAGGAAATGACTTGGAGAACAGAAATGTGTCCCTTTTGTCATCTGAGTATGCATTATGCAGTGCAGCCTCTCTGCAAAGCTCCTGTAAAGGAAAGCAAAAAAAAATTGCCACCCTTACAGACTCTGGGGTATATTCTTCTCTTCTTGTGCCTTATTGCTGTACCAACAATCTATCAGATTGAATTATATGCTTGGAAATACTCAGAGAATCCTGAAAATAGCTTATAAAAATGAGCTGACTGATTGGAATTCTGATGAATAATCCTGTTGGTAGACAAAACATATCTGAGGTTGCTCTCTCATTGAAAAACAGATGGGGATCTTATTACACACAAGTAATTGATTTATAAACTGATTATTGCTGGAGTGGGTTTCTGCTTTTAACAGCCATGGTTATTTATGTCTTGATATGCATTAATATCTACCTAATGACAAGAAATTTTTCAGCACTTTTTCTTCTTTCAAGAGGCTCTTAGCATTATTTTGCAGGACCTGAGGATCAATACTTCTATGAACAGAAGCTTTTCAGCAGTTCCAATGGTTGGCAATTACCTTTTAGAAAAGGAGTTGTATAAGATTGCGTGTTCATATGGATGCATCCTCCTCACACAAGTCAGTAGCAAGCCTAAATGGTTACTGTCTCTACAGATTTTGTCTGTTGTAAGTCCTTACTTTATCCAGGTGTAAAGCACAAATCCTCTAATGACATTTCTGGAATGCTTATTGCTCTTGCTAGTACAGGGCCTTTTTGATATCACAGTCAATTTTAGTGTAGTCTTATAGAAGAAATGTTAACAATATTGCTTTCTCAACTTCACAAACTCAATAATGATGATGATAATAGTGATGATAATAATAATTACTATTACTTAAAAAACATTAAAAATGTACAACAACCTCTTTTCTTGAATTTCTCTGCAGAGTGATTCTTGGCTTCCATGTGTTCTTGTGTTATAAGACTGAACTGTTCATATAGGTCTAGTTTTGCCATTTTAAATTCTGAGTCATAGTCAGGCCTTCAATCAAGCACAGAGGACATTTTTTGGGGGGCTTAGGAAGCAAACAGAGGTTAACTCAGAAGCTTAACTCTTAAAAAGATGAAGGAAAATGTAATACTGAGAAGATAATGTTACTTGCTGTACTGGTTCTAGATGAGACTCTGTCAGATTTATTTGTTGACAAAGTGATATCCATGAACAGATGTCATATGGAGTGAAGCAGGGCAGAGCAGCAAGTGTATTTTAAACATAAAAGAGACAAACTTTAAAAAATATTAAGGAAGCAGAGAGCAGACAATTTGCATTAAAAGTAGGTGGCCAGAAACTATTATGAAAGTACTGAGTCAAATGTGACTTGGACTGTAGTTTTTTACCAAATTAGCTATGTTAAAAACAACTTGTGAAAATAAAACATTGCTTTGTGTATGGAGCTTCCCAACATGCACATTTAAAAACTCTTTTTGGCATTTTTTAATGGGAAGCCACATAGTGTCCTTGAGATTTGTATTTGTGTGGAAGGAAGTGTGGAGTGTGGAGAGGAGAGTAAATCAGAGTAATGATTGTAACAACAAGGTGATAATGTCAGAAGTCCATACAGCATGTACCAGAAACTGCATTAAACCTGTGACCCTTTGCTACTTTTTGCTTGGAGGGGAAACAGAGAATTAGAGGGGAAAAGTATGAAAATTCTATGCAATACGTATGCCTTGATTTAGATTCAAATTTATTAATTCAAAATGCAAACTTGACATTTAAAACCTGTTTCTTTAAAAAAAAATGGACATCAGATGCTGAAAGTAATCTTGCAGGGCTTCTAAACACGGATGTATATGTAAACTTAATAATGAAGCAACACAGGTGATATTTATCTATTTCTAACATTCTTCCTTTTATGTTTCAAGGCTTATTATTTCTGTTCAAATAGTAAGCATTTATAATGTTTAAAATTAGAAATGAAAATTTCATTAGAGAAACATTCACTGATTAAATTATATCTAGTGTCTGGGCTGAATGTTTCTCTTAATACATTGCAGTAAGATCTTTCCAGTGTTTGAAAGTGTGGCAAAGTTGAAACCATTAGTGAGAAGGAGATTTCACAGAGCACTGAGTCCAAACCTTAACAAGAATTGCAAAATTAGTGTCCTGCAGTGTAAACTAATAGGAGCAAAGTTTTCATAGAAATCTATAGATTTATTTGTTAGTGTTTTTGCTATTGGTCTGTCCTTCTCACTTATTCAACTTCCCTTGTGTGCAAGAAGGCTGTAGAGGGGCACCCATTATTGTTTCAAGATTGCTAATGAAATCTTCCTGCTCAGGTTCTAGACCATTTATTTAATGGAATGATGGGATACAGGTACATCAAGCTGAATTATCAGCTACACCTCTTATAACAAGGTCTTTATGATACAGTCTTCAGCTTGATTTCAAGCTTAAATTCTGAAAGTTGGAATCAAAAGATGCGACGTCCCATGTGCCTTTTTAACTTCATTAAATGGGGAATTTAGGGCTCCCTAGATATTATAGTCCAGAGACAATTTCTGTGTTCTCTTATCTGAAAACTATAATACCCTGACAGTGTGCATGGCAAAGATTAGAGGAATGGTGATGATAGTGCTCAAATGTTAGACTTTTTGTTCAACAGCTGGATAGCCTTTCAGGAGCTGCCACATGCCACTGCCTTCTCTCCTTTCCACTGTTCACTCAAAAAACTTCCAATGTATGAAAGGTTAACTTGAGGATAAAAAAGTGTACTGATCTTTTTCACAAACTTCAGTCTTTCATGATGTACTGAAGGTTTCAGCATGTAATCCTGACATAGGCAAAATTCACATTTGTGTCAAAAGAGGCTTTATAGCTGCAGGATCAAGAAGTCTGGATATTCTGCTGCCAGAGTGGCATATAAAGAATAGCTTTATGTTGGATTCCTTTGACTTATTTGGCATTTTCAGATCCATAGACAAATTCCTAAATCTGTTGTTAGATAGTGAACAAGTAGTGCTCCGAATGCTGAGTTCTTTTCTGTTTTGTTGAGGCTGTGTCCTTCAAACATTATTTTCCTAATTTTGAGTGCCTGAGCCTCATATTTTCCTCAGGTCTAGGAACTTTCTTTAAAAGAGCACCAAATATTTTCCAAAGAATTAAGAAATAGAGCTCCTCATGGGGTTGAGAGCGATGGTAGTGTTACTCTGACAGATCCCCGAGGGGCCAAGCTGCTCATATTGGCAATGTGATCTGGTTTAATTGGACATGTCAGCATTCCTACATATGCTCCATTTGTGGCTGAACATTGCCTTCCTCTCCTGCTCATCACTCTTACCTTCCTGGTCTATAAGGAAAAAGTGAATGTTTTTAGGCCATTTTAAGTGATGTAAGCAGTTTACTGTAGTACCATGCAAATGTGATGGCTCAGAAGAGGAGCCAGGAATTTGGGGGTGAAGTGAGAACATTTTGGGCTTAAGGGGAGCGCTGAAGGGCAGAACTGGGAATAGAGAGGGCAACCCACCTTTCAACTTAAATCTTATTACTAGACATGAACTCAGCCTCTTAATCCAGAACAAATAAAACCACCTGTTTTTGACTGATCTTCCCAAAAGGTACAAAAAGTAAAGGTGAAAAAAATAAAGAAAGTAAAGGTAAAAAAGGTGAAAAAAAAAAGTCTGTTTGTTTCTATTGATTGAAAAGAGAAAGAGATGTGATTTATATATGAGTATTAGGTAAAATGCTCATGCTGGTAAAGAAAACCAATCAGAAGAACCTAAAGCCTCTTAAGAACACTTACTCTTTTAAAATCAAATTTAAGAAGAGAATCTGAATTTCTGAGCTGCAACTAGTAGGGATGGGGACATCTGGGGAAGTAATAGTATGGCAGAACTCCTCTGCCTTTCAGCTGCTCTTTTTTTGCTAAAGATCACACCACAGCCTGAAAGGCCGAAGGCTATAACAGCTTAGAGCTTGGGGGAGAATAAATAGCATTTTTTTTTCTTTATTTAAAAGATTCCAAACCCATACTATCACTTCCTCTCTTAAATCTTATCTCCTTGAAGACATTTTTGCCTCTGCCATTTTGCCTAATCTGTGTCACTGAATGTAGCTGAAGTGAAAAATGGTATTAAAATAGCTAGTTTCTTTTCAAACAGAGTTACTTCAATTGAAAATCTAGTCACCCAGTTTATAAATATGTTCTTTCTACATGTTCATTCAAACTGAAGCTGGTAAACTATGTTTGGAAGTTTCAGCATTTAAACTTGGAGGTTTACTTTCTCAAGAATGTAGAAGAGGGGTTTAGGAAATTAAAAAAAGTAATCAGAAAGTAAACCCAACTCCAAATAAAGCTTCTGGGCACAATAGAGAAAAGATTCTCTTAACAGAGAGATGGATGATGCTGGGTAATTTTGCAGAGCAGTGCTGATACTGACACAGGGCTCTTATTCAACTTTGCCAAATCTCACTGTAAATTAGGAAATGTTCTATGGATGACACTTTTCATCATGCGAGTTGTATTCAATGGAGCTGCATGAACTTTTATGCTAATGAACTACTATTCTATTGATAGTGAGAGGTTTTATAACCACACAACCGTGGAAAGTTCAAATCATGGTTTTGAATGTGCTGAAGAAAAATAAATGAGGAAAGTCACTTCATTTACACTTATTTACATTTATTTTACACTGTATACACTTATTTTCAAAATAGCCCTGTAATTTCCAGCAGGTCTCCTGCATTTTTTGGATTGATTCCCATCTGCTCCCTATGCTGCAATGTTTAAGCAGTGTCTTTCAGGCTGTTCAAATTGTATTTTCATACATTAGCCATCAGATAAGGTGCTGTTTTATGTCTAGAGTTACACCGTGCCTCAATATTTTATGTTGAACACCTAGCACAAAGGCTGCATAGGCACCTAGGAGAATAGTTTTGTACTTAAAAAAAACAGTTGCAGCTGGTTCTTGGCAAGCTCCTCTGTCATTTTTATTGGCAGAACTTGAGACTGTGTGTGTCTTTTTCCTGTGCCTAGAAGTTTGAATGGAGCTCTGACTGAAACTAACCTCGTTTAAGCTCTACTGCTTTTATTCCAAGGATCTACCTGGCAGACTTTTGTCCTATAATAATCTAGTCCTGAGTGATCTTATGAGAAACACTGGCTTGATCATAGGAGCATGTTTCTGTCTTTAAATCTGCATCATGGTTTTCAGTATTACAAGATCTCAAATGGAAAGCAAATAGTAACTTGGCTGATGCCAAAAGCCAGCATTAAAAAAAAAAAAAAAAAATTTCAAAACTGAAATGCCATGTTACATAGTTTGTGACTAAATTTTAATAACTTGGCTATATTTCAGAATTGTCACTGCTTCTTGAGCATCTCAGTTGAAAGCCTGAAACTACTGCAGTATGAAACAGTACTCATGTGAGATTCAGAGCATTTCAATAATGCATAACTGTATCAGATGTGCAGAGCTACTGATGAGTGGAATAAGGAAGATAATAAGAAAGATTTTTTTTATTTACGTATGTGCTTATTCATATGGGAAAAACTCATTGAGTAGTTTTTCCAGCTGAGATACTTAGCCATGCAGTGGGGTTTTTTGATGCTTACGTCAGCAAGTAGTTATTTGTCCAATTTTAGGTAAATTTTGTTGGCCTGTTTTACGCTGACATCGTTAACAATGCCACACAATGTGATTTGGGATCATGTTGTTAAAGGAAGAAAATGGGAAAGACCTGCCTATGTTATAAAACCAGTAAGCTTGTTCCAACCAGCCTAATAAGCACAGGACAAAATTGTGATCTATGTCTCTTTCAGTCTCCTTCAGAGCCTCTTTCCCTCAGCTTTCCCTCAGTGACAGTGACAGCATTTCATCCTGGAATCCCAATGACCAAACACTGGTGTTTGCTCTTTGGACCAATGAGAATTTCTACCTCTGTTTGGTGTTATGTAATCTTTATTGTGAATGAAAGACTATCAAGATGGGTGAGTCTATTCAGAAGCAGCTTGTTGAAATGAAATGCTTGTTTAACCCTATTCCTAAACATACATGGCTGAGTAAAGGCTTAAAACAGTTAAAAGGAATTTAATCATTCATCAATTCTAATTGTAACCTAAGTTTTTCTCTGTAATTATTTGTTTGTCTCTTTTTCTTCAGATAATTTCCAGTTGTGAATTATCTGGATTCCTGTGAGATCTCTTAATCTATATGTTTCCTTTCTTGCCTGATAGTACTTGCTGACTCTGAGCCATCTGTAGTTTCCCAGTTGTCTGTCTGGTTTTAGACTAGCAGATCTTCAATATTTTCAGAAGGGTTTCTGTTCTGGAGCTTAGCCATAAAAAGGATAAATCATTCCCTACTTTACTGGAGATTGATAAGAGACACTTTCCAGTAATCATCCCCTCTATTTTTAATCTGGAATACGTCTGTGGCTTTTGTTACTTGCTCTTCTCTGGTTTTTCACTTCTTTTGTCATGGGCATACATTCTGTATTAAAAAAAAGATGCTTTCTGAAAATTTTTGAGTTTATCTTAAACATGAAGGTAACAGGACCTTCAAAGTAGGAAGGAGACTATTAAAAGACTATGAGAAATAATTGAAAGACAATTTAGGAAGATTCAAAGGAAGCTGGAGACTACAGCCTGATAACTTTTTAGGCTAGATGAGAATTTTGATTATGAAAAAAAGGTGAATTCTGTATCTAAGTGAGCTGTAGTAAGCAACGTAAGGGAATCTGGGATTGTTTCATAAAAATTCAGCATATTTTCAAATTTCTTGAATGAAGTATTTTGATTTTTTCCTTCTAGAATAACTTATGTTTTGGTTTTCAATATGTACCTCAGAAACAAATCCTTTCCTTTTTTTTATTTGGAGGGTGCTTCAAAATATAGGATGATACTTTCATTATTCCTTGTGAGAAATTGGAAGTTCTGACTTTGGGATCAATTTCAGACAAAGTATCCGCTACAGGTAGAATGATGCTACTTTTTGCAGGTCCATAGCTAGCTCCTTGAAGCAGTGAACCTGTTTATTACCTGGGTTGAGGACAAGGCAGAGCAAAGGCTTGAACAGTAACAGCAGAGCAATGTGATTCCTGGACTGGTACTATGGAAGTGGAGACACGTGGATGGTACTTCAATCCAATCATTGGAGTGCCAAAGTACTTGAGCAGCAGAAAGTGAACACTGAAATCCAAAGCCTTCTAATTAGAAATAGAGGGTTTTTTTCCTTCCCTTCCGGTGTCATGGTTTAGGAATGGTAGTTCACAATTCAGTGCCATTCCCAATTCAGTGCCCCCACCTAGACTCCCCAAACCATGTGCTGCTCTTGCTTCCCAGTTTTCTCCTCCCTCTTCCCACTGTGGCAGGATGAAGTTGAGAACTGGAGGTACAAAAGGCGAAGATCACGGCTTGAAATAACATTTTACTGGAAACAGCAATGAAATAAGAAATCAAACAGTTACTGCAACAATAATAATGGCAGAGGATGTAAGAAAAGAACTGATTCACACAAATAAACTCCCCAAAAATAGACAATACCGGATGGCTCCCTTCACCATGTTTTCTTGACTGCGAGGATTCCCTTCTGCCTGGAAGAGAGTCCCTGTCACCTGCCCCCAGTTATTACTGATGTAGTATAAAATAACCTCAGTGTTCTAGTCATGCCCCTTCCCAGCTACTGCAAAGAATTAACCCTGTCCTGGGTTAATCCATGAAGGTAGTGTACCTGGATTTTTACTATGAATCAACTGAAAATGGCAAGCCGAAATGGATGTGCACAGAAGACCATGAAAGGAGCAAGCTGCTCCTAACTGAACTCAAAAGACATAAAAATGAATTCTAAAAAAGATGAAAGATGGGGCTGGTGACCCAGGAGAAGCATGGAGTAGTTGTTTGATCTTCCAGGGACAGACTTAGGAGAGCCAAGACTGACCTTGAGTTCAATCTAGGAAGGGATGTTAAGAACAACAAGGGATTCTACAAGCACTCAGCAGGAAAACCAGGAAAATGTGGTCCCGCTGCTGAATGGGCACAGGGAGAAAAATGGCATGAAAAAGACCAGGGCTCTCAGTGCTGTCTTTACCTCAGGTTTTGCTAGTAAGACTTCATGAACCTCTGGCCCCCGAGAACCATGGGAAAGTCTAATCTCTTCTTCCACTCCTATATTTTCTAATTGTCCTTATGGGGCAGCATCCAGCATATCTCACCCTCAGCCTTTCTTCCTCCCTGGGTTGCAAATAAAGTCTGTTCCAACCAGATCTAAATGTCAGCAGTGGATGTGTATTACATTCCCCTGACTTCTCCTAGCAGGAGTGGCAAACTAAAAAAGGCCAGTGTTGATATCAAGAATGTGTTTGTTGCACTGGCACCATCACGGACACAGATCGTAGCCAGGCAACAGGAAAACAGGACGTTCATTTATCAGACAGGACACAGAACTCTAGACATTCTTCCCTTTGCTTTGAATCAGGGAAAGCAATTTGCAAAAAGGTATGTGCAGAACATGCAAAATCTTGCACAAGGGAAATTTCTGTAGCAAGAAATATTTAGAAATGGGGGTAGCCTAGGTAAAAACACATACTCAGATTCAGGTGACAAGATTGTGTGCTGACTTGCAACCTGCCTAGAACAGAGCAGATTGTAAGTCACTGGAAAAGTGCTTTCAATGTAAAATAAATAACATATGAGCGAGGAAAAGACAGTGTGCGCTGCTTGAACCTGGATGTTACAATAAAAACAGAACACATTTTGGGTGTAGAGTAGGCTTAAAGTAGGATTTTGATTCTTAATTTTATTATTTTACTTTGAAAAAAACCCCAAACTTGGACCATATTTTATAAGCATTTAATATAATTTCCCTCTCTATGAATAATAACTTGTTATTAAGATATTATCATAAATTATGCTTGATTTTCTTTATTTTTTGCTGAAAATATTTTTTAAAAGCATCAAAATATGTAATTTTGATGAAATTTTATTGCTAATTTGAATTAATTTTAGATGAATAGTGTGTGAAATCTCTCTATTTGGACTTAAAATTAGAAGGTTGTATCAATTCCTCTACTGTGTCAGACCATACCTGCTGTACTGTCTTGTCTCCAGCCTGCAGCAGGTGCCTGCCAAAAGCCTAAATGAGTAATGATAGTTCCTTTGAAAATTTTCTCAGCCACTGGCATCCAGGAGCTTCCTGAGGTGAAGGTATGGTCCTGGATTGGTTTTTATCCAGTCAGCTCTTAAGCTGTCATTTGCATTTGCAAAGTGGGGTAACCACAGGAACAAAATCACAGCATTCAGAAACAGAAATTTTAATAATAATTAAGCAATTTTCTCTGTTTGATTAGGTTTTATAGCACAAAATAGAATAATGTATTACCAGGAGGGCAGATTTAATCAAGATCTCACTTCCCTGAGGGATATTATCATATCAGTTTCACCCATGACATTTAACTGATTTTTTGTATCTTTTTTGTCCAATGGAAGAGAGTTCCTCAGCTCATCATAAGAATGAAGAACTTCTGGGGTTAAAATCCTTAAATATTCTTTATAATTCAAGGAACAGTGAATATACTTCAAATTCATTGTTTAAAATCAGTGAATAATATTCTCTGTGCACCTTTCTCATGGTTGTATAACAGTTATCTCTCTCCTCAGATGCCTTTTTTCTTAGCCTAAGGAGCCAGTCTATTTAATCCTACTCTGTAAAGAAAACACAAAAAGCTGGAGGTCTTTTGTCCCTTTTCTATGCATCTTTCCTAGTTTTACTTTCAAATTTAAAATTGTGGGTTGGGACTGAAATGCAAAAAGCTGTTCAAAAAAAGGGAGTAAATGGATTTGTTCCATGGTACAAGGATGTTCCCTAGTGTTTTTTGCTTCTTATAATTTCTTCTTAATTTTTTAAAAATTATTATAACTCAAGATCTCATTTCTGATAGTAATGTTCACTTCAGAACTCATCAATAAATACATGAAAATAAATAATTTATCTATTTAGGGTGTTTTTTCCTGGTGTTTTATTAAAACTGCAAACTAAATCAATATAGGTAACTAGCCATTCAGATTTATAAGGGTTTCCTAGAACTCTATGCAGTCAGTTCTTTGCTAATCTCAATAACTTGGTCTCTTTAGCATTGTCACATAACTGTTCATTCCCTTTTCTGCATCATCTAGGGATATGTTCAGCATTTATTAATTCTGCTGTAGATTACTCTTTATCTCAACTCCTCATGTCCTCCCCTGTAAAAATCGACCATATACCTACCTGCTTGCTTTTTAACCTCTTTATAAGGGAAGAACCTTCCCTCATGCCCTGATTTTTTTGAAGAAGTTCTTAAAGGTCCTTTGGTAAGAGAATTTGTCCAATACATATTGCAAATCCAAATAGGACATACCTTCTGGATATCCTTTGATCATACTTTGCTCATAACCACATCTATTTTTCTAGTAATTTTGTTAGGATTTTATTCCATTCTAGATGCAGGACTTGGCCTTTATTGTGCTTAATATTGCTCTTGTCAGATATTTCCCTGGTCTGTTGAGATGCATCTAAAATAAACAGAGCATTTTGAGCTCTCCAGCATTTTGGACTCCCATATTCCATGACTATTCTGTAATTTGTGAAGCTGCTGAGAGTGTACTGTGTCCCATTGCCTGGGTTATTAATAAGGCCATTAAAGCCAATATTAATTATATTGCCCCAAATATCAGTCTTCAACTGACTGATCACTGGTGACCAGGTGGACTCTGCTACTGAATGCAACCCTTCAAGCCTCATGATTCAGACAGCTTTTCACTTATGTTATCATCTGTAAATCCAGTCAGTATCTCAATAGCTGGGCTCTGAGGATACTACAGTGAAACACTGGCAAAGATATTGCTAAAGGTAAGGTAAAACAGGGAGCACTGTTCTTCTCAAAGGAGGTAATCATGTTGGTAAGGGGTGGGTTTTCCTTTACAGATCCATTCTGGTTGTGTTTTGCAAATTTGCTAGAGAATGATTTTGCACTGTTTTCAGTCCACTCCTTCAGTACACTTAGATGCTGATCTGGTCCCATGGACTTGTATAGTTAGTTTAGTTATATTCACTTTAGATGTCTCCTAACTCTGATCTTCCTCTGCAGTTAGTAATGCTTTGTCAATAGGCTCAGAGATACTGCTCTGGACAGTTCGCACCCAGCAGTCATGGTGGTTGAATTCACACACCAGGTCTTACATCTTTGTTCACTCTTTATTATTTATTATACAATTTTTGATAATTTGCTTGGTACAGACATCAGCACTGATGGTTTTTTGGATCATGCTGGAGCCCATTTTAGAAATATGTACTATATTTTCTGTTTTCCAGACCTCAGGTCTGTTGTAAGCTGAAGGTCATACACTGTTTAATAGCTCAGCACTTTCCTCTCTGAATTACTTCTAATAATCTTGAACAACTAACCATGCTGAAAATATGTTGCTTTTCATTTATTTTATCTGTATTCTATAACCTCTTGTAACAACACTAAGGTTTGAGATGAGAGTTTTTTATCTGCAGCCCTGCATATTCTGGGATGAGAACTTCCTTGAGCTCTGCCATGATGAACTTGGGTTGGGGGAGAAACATGGGGTGTTTTTGGTGTGGCTTTATCTTAATTACTTCTTTGGTCTTTTATTGCTTCTTTGAACTGTCAAGATTCCTGATTTTAATGTGTTTGAAGGACTTACTCATAATATTTATGACTTTTGTAAATTATTCTTCAGTGCTTTGTTTTCTTCAACATTGCTTTAGTTTTTTGAAAGATGCTTACTTCCTTTTGTTAACTACTTCTGTCCTGTTGTTAATCTGTTCCAAGTTGCCCTTTGCCTCAGGTTTTTTTTGTTTTTTTTTTTTTTTTTTGTTTTTTTTTCCTTTTTTGCAAGGTAGCGTTTATGTGCCTCCAGCTAGGTATCCTTAAATGTTGCCAGCAAAAACTTTAACTCTCGGCTGCCTGACCTAGCTCTTTCTTATCATGCTTCTTCATCCTGAACTTCCCTTTCATGAAGCAAACATGCTGTAGTATCCAAGTACATACTGGTTACTGTTTCAGTGCTACTCCTGCATGCTCCTCAGAACAAAGTCAAGAGCTGCTTTTTCACTTTTCAGCCTTATGTTAAGTTGCTTTATAAAACCTTGATTTGTGTCTAAAAATTTACTCTTGCTGCCAGGCTATAGTGTTATGCCTGTCCGGATTTTCTGAGGGTAGCTGCAGTCTGCATTCCTCCTGTACTCCCTGGCCTCATTGCACTCCTTACAATATGTTTTTGGAGAAACTACCTTTTGATCTGGAGAGGATGCCTATCTATGTACCTAAGTCTCTTCCTAGCAGGCCACTGGAGATAGGTTTTCCATTTTATCTTTCTGCTTCTATCCTTATTTTCTTTCTGTTACTGACTTTGAAGATGATGTGTAGCATGGGCTATGGATCCCTCTGAACATGTCTCAGCTTCTTTTGTGAAACACATGATTATCAAATCTCTAGCTAACTTCATTTTGTTGGCATCTTTGCTCCCATACATTAGTGTAGGTAGAGAGAACTCAACATTAGGTCATTTTCCTCTCCTTCTGCTCACTCACCTGATATTTCACTGGATGATCTTTCTTGGGTGTAGTAGTGTTCTGGAGTCTCCTGGAGGTCATCTCAACAGATTCCTATATATCTCTATATAGTTCTTCAGCAGTTCCGTGCTCTCCCTTTGTAGGTGTTTAGAGTGAACCCAACTGCAGCATGTAATTTTCTCAGAAGAGACCATGCAAGAGAAGATGCTTGTTCGGTCTGCTCACTAGGGCACATACTCCTGTGTGGTAATGAGATACTCTGCCCAAATATAGCATATTTACTCTCTGTAACTGCTGCTACTATTAGCTAGTGCCCTCTCTTCATACATGTGGTGTTTGGACCATGCATGAAACCTGCAATGTGAGAAAAGAAATTAAAGCTTGTGTTAGCTTCTTTTGCTAAGACACAAAAGAAGTTCCCTCAGTACTCCCTGTGCAGCAAAATACATTTACCTCTTGTATGTAGAAATAAGCCAGCCTGTTGACATTTTTGGTTTGCTCTGTGCTGTTTTGATTTATACATCTGCATGTTGCAGTTTGGAATTGAATCAAATTAGCATTTGTGGAGAACTGACCTCCTAAAACAGACAAAACTTTGATAAAAGATGTTATTGTGGTGGCAACAGTGGGAGGGATTTCCAAGCATGCATTTTAAGTATGTTCAGGCTGTTACCAAATCAGAGTTGTTATCTGTTCTCTGCCTTGCATCACATTTTCATTAACCAACCCCCAACCCAGGATTCTTAAGATACCAATCTCTCTTCATTAAATCGAGAACAAGAGCCAAATGATTGAGATTCCTGTTTGGCTTATCACGTTTGGAAAATTGGCATCCTTTTGACAGCAAGACATTACAAGCTGCACCTATACTAGAAAAATGTGTGTTCGAAAATAACTTTGAGCTAGCACAACATCAAACATAATTTTGTATTTAATTTAGATTGAAATTAAAAACTTCTATTGCAAATGCATTACTCCATTTATTGAGACAAATTCATGGGTGTTTATTTTTTACTATATACTAGAAGTTGATCCTGTGAATATTAGGAAGGCTTTGGGGGGTTGTGGACTGGCTAGGTAAAATGTGCTAATTTAGTTAACAAATTTGGTGAGTTAGTTCCACTATAGGGGAGTTCACAGGTATGTGTAGAAGGAAGGAATTTAGTGTATGAGTAAAATATTATTTCCTATCTGCCATTAATCCAATGCAGCACTTTGTTGCTAGTGGATTTGTGACAGTGGAGTAAGAGAAGATGAAAACTAGCAAAGAAAACCTTATGTCTTTATTTCACTCTTCCTTTTTTCTATACTGGTATGATAGCTTTTATTTTGTATTACTTTTAGTTTAGGTGCTTTCATATTCTGTCAATGGAGCTGTATTTAGTTCCAACTGTAAGGAGGGCAGTTGCTGCTCTAAAATGAGACATACAGCCATCTCATTTTGTGGTGCACCTTTTTTCTTGTGTCATTTACTCATGTGCTTCAATATTGCTATTACCGCTTCTACTGCTACTGTTGTTACTAGTTCTAGCAGTTTATCTTTTGGGCAATGCCTAATATTCTTGCCAAGGGCATTTTTTTTTAATGTAGAGAAGAATTTATTTTGAACAATTGAGTTTTCTTGCCTGAGGACATTAGCTATCTCTTCAAAGTTGTTGAGATGTCATTTAATTGTCCCAGAAAAATGAGAAAAAATATACAAGATCCATCTCATGTACATTCAAAATATTCTGTTATGTTACCCTAATAACTTTGTAAAAAAAAGGTTTTTTTCCGGTTGTGCACAGAATGCAACTTCTCAAAAAGCTGCCTACTATGTTGTCTTATTTTCACCCCAATCACTTTGTGATTGTGTGCATTGAATAAAGGGACAGAATTTTTTTGCCAATAAAACAACTGAAAATTTTTATTTTCCTGTACCCTCATTTTTACAAAAAACCTTATTTTGCTTGTATTTCCCTCTCTAGCAGAGGAAGATTTCAGTCTGAATGGTTGAGGTTTCAGAAATTTGGGAAGTACCAAGAAGAGTAAGAAGCAGATTGTTTTACTAAAGGTCTATTGACTAGTCATAAAAATATGATGTGTGTTAACGGATATTCTTAATTTTCACTGTGGTTCAATCTGTTGTGTAAGAATAGGAACAGGCATATATTTTTGGAAGAGTGATTAAAGCTGAAAGAAGGGACAAAATGTCCATTGGAATCAATACTTTTAAGACCTAAAGTGTCTGTGAGAACTTTTTTTTCCCCCTCAAGCTGATTTCTGACAAATGGAGAGCATTGTGAATGAAGATATTCACATTAGATTTGAGGTGATTTGAAGACAGCAGCATGCAAACTATTACCAAAAATGTGCAAAATGGAAGCAAGCATGGGCAAACATATATACAATAATTTAAATTTTAAATGACATAATTTTTATATATACACATATGTAATGTATTTCTGTAATATACACAACCATGTAATAATTTCAATATGGAATGACATTCAAATTTTTAGTGTGTTTTGTTTCTTCTGTTTCTCAGTGTAATGGCTGGTCCTTGCTTGCACGCAAGTCACACTGGAATTTGTGGCATCGCATGTTGTATAGATTTTGTGGGATTAATGGGAAAGTGTTTTCTAACAGAACTGCAGTTTTTGAAATCATTTTGGCTTAAAAGAAAAGTCTCTAGCTATGAATATTGTATGGAATAGGGCTGTGTGGAGGGGAGAGTGACAGATTATGGCTCCCCATTCCCTAAACCCCTCTGCTGCTGGTGAGGAGGAGGTAGAGTCCAGAGTGAAGGGATGAATATTTTCCTGTGAAAAGCTGGTCATGGTTGTGGTGGGAAAGTGTTTTAGCTGTGTCTGTTTCTGACCATCAAGCTCTATTCTTAATTGTCAATAAAATGAATTCATGAGAAAGAAGCTGGGTGGGCATCTGGCAGCCAGGCAAGCTGCCTACATTCTGGCATGCTTTCTAAAAGTCCACACATTCCAGTTTCTGTCCTTCCCTCTGCTTGTTCCAGTAATTTACAGATTAAGATTAATATTGAAAATACCCAAATTCAAAGCACCACATTGAACAGAGAATACTGATCATCTGGATGAATGTAGCCAAAAATGGTGCTATTTCTAGGAACATGGGTAGGATAGAATGCATTGTTTTTATCCAGTCTTAATCCTAGTTTTATGATGCTGATGTGAAACTCCTATTGCACTTGAGGAAAGGGTTATGTAGGTTCTCAGTCACAGTCAACATCCAGGCTGAAAAGGTGACTCTAATGAGGCTTTGCCATACAGAGCAAGCAAATTTTTTTGGTTGCTTTTTTTGTTTGTGTGAGTGTGTTTGGGTTGTTTTATTTTATTTTATTTTATTTTATTTTATTTTATTTTATTTTATTTTATTTTATTTTATTTTATTTTATTT
>VZUI01014899.1:0-13885 GCA_013401135.1 Cettia cetti | reverse complement strand
CTGGCAGCCCAGGGCTGGGACCTGCTCGCTGCGGGCCCGCCGGTGATGCCGGCCCCGGGCCCGCGCTGCCCCTCGCCCGGCCATGCTGCCCTGCGGGGCCGTGCTCTGGCGGCGGCTGCTCAGGAAGCGCTGGGTCCTCGGCGTCGTCTTCGGGCTCTCGCTCGTTTACTTCATCACCAGCACCTTCAAGCAGGTCAGTGCGCGCCCCTGCCCCGACGCGCCGCGGGGTGGGCTAAAACATCCCTTACCCCACGGGGACTTCTGTTCTTCACGTGCTGTCACCGAACTCCTGGGTAATGCTGCCGTAAGGAAGACATTGTAAATATTTAGTAGACGCAAGGGTTCAAAACGGGAATGCCTGATTCCGTGTTTGACAGCAGTAGTGGTTTGAACCAAAACTGGGAAAAGAAAGTTTCTCCAGGGGTTTTGGTAGTTGTTGTTGTGTCTCTTGGTAGTGGTAATTCCACTGGCAGAGGGCTCGTGGAAGATAAATACATTCCAGCTGTGGTTATTTAATATAATGTATACTACTTTGTGGTTGTAGTGACTGAGTTCAGCTGTGTTAGCTGATCCATGATGAACTTAAATACCCTCACTTTACTGGACTGTGGATCTTCCTGTTGTGTATAGTATGAAGTAAGATAATACAAGTAGTAAATTGTTTGCACCATTGATGCTGGAGTTTCCTGTCCTGTGGAGTTTACAAGCACTAGGCATCTTTAATCCTGGGAAAGGCACGTGGATTGAAGTGGCAGAAGCAACTTGTATGTTTGGTTGCATTCCTGTTTCTCCTTGCAGGAAGAGAGGATGGTGAGAGATCGGAATCTCCTCCAAGTGCAGGAGCATGAGCAGCCCATCATGTGGAAGGTGAAGTTCAGCTCCGGGAACAGCAGTCAGCTGAGCAACCAGTGCAGGAACTCTGTGCAGGGGAAGCTCCTCATAACAGATGAACTGGGTATAGTTGATATTTAGTTGAATTTATTCTGCATATGGCAGTGCTGAACGCTGCTTTGCCTGTCTGCTGATGGCACTTTGATGTAACAACTGCTCTTTATTAAGGCTTTTTTATTCTACCCTTGGCCTGTTCTCTTCTGGCTGGCTCAGTTTCATGCAGATGCTGCTCCTTTGGTTCTGGGCACACCAGGCTCGGGCCCAGGGCTGCATGAGCGTGACTGTGACCACCTTAAAGTCAAGGATTTCCAGTTACCTTTGCACAGAACCCAGATGTTTCATCCTGCTCAATTTGCTGGGGTTGCTTGCAGAGCTCTTTGTGTCTCCCTGCACTGTGCTCCCACGGTCAGGGGGGTTAGGGAGAGCAATTGAGGAAACCTTGGCCTTGTATGGAGGCAGCTCAGGACTGGTGTCATTAGTGCTCAGTCACAGTTAACAAGCTGGTCTGACCCTTGTAAACCAGAGGTTATTGACCATTTGTTTTAAGTGGCAGAAGTTAAAGACCCTTTCCTGCCCTGCACTGTGCTTGAGACCCTGGATCTTTCTTGGCCACAAATCGAGGCTATAGGAAACCCAGCACATCTTTTGTGATTTGCATCACTGTTAAATTTGGCACTGCCTGGCTTAGGCTTGGTGCCTGCTCATAAGATCTCTAAAAATTGCAGATCTCTCACAGTCTAACACTGTGATAGTACCATTTCCATAAGGATATACACCATATCTCTATACAATTAAGGTTTCCACTCAGCAATGAGTATTACACTATCCTGCATGGCTAAATCTAAGGCTCTTCATACTGAAGTGTAACAGAATTATCCAGACACAGACCCATTGAAAAATGTGTGTCATGGGGCTTTTTTTCCAATATAATCCCATCCCCCCTTTACAACAAGGAACTATGCCTGAAAAAAGTCAGAACTTAAATAATCTGCATTAAAACTCATAATGTACATACAGCACATGTTATACTAGTATATAATAGTTGAACAGATAACACCAGGCTGTTTGAAACACTGCTCTCTGTTTGAAAGAATGGCTACACAGGACTGAGGGGGGATCATAATCCACTAAAAGATAAACAAACCTGTTCTTAAGGAATGTGATTCTTACTGCAGATTTCCATGGAGCATACAGAGGGGTGTGCCTTGCCCGTTCTTAGCCTTGTTGCTGTTTTCCAGGCTACATCTGTGAGAGGAAGGACCTGCTGGTGAACGGCTGCTGCAATGTGAACGTGCCCAGCACGAGGCTGTACAGCTGTGCCAGCTGCCTGCCCAACGGCTGCTGCAGCATCTATGAGCATTGCGTGTCCTGCTGCCTGCAGCCCAGCAAGGTGAGCCACCTTCTGCTTCCCAGCTGTTCTCAGCTGCTCACCTGTGGCCAAAGGAGCTTCTTTGCCAGGAGCTTTTCCCTTAGAGGGACAGATCCTGTTCTTGGAAGGATGAGGAAAGCCTCCAAGGAGCATATGGCAAGCTATAGATAAAGCTTTAACAAAATTCATCCTTCCCACCTTTGGGAGGAAATACTGGGAGCCTTGCAAAGTGTTTCAGCTTCAGGGGAATTGCATTTGCTGATGGGAAATGATTGCAGAAGAGTTACTCCAGCCAGTGTTAGTTTTGTAATTGGCACTTCCCCGTATCCCGTGAGCTTCTCTTAAATTCTTGTCCTGCCCTGGGGTTCTGAAGCTTTGGCCTTTCAGTGCTTGCTAGAAATCCTAAATGGAATTGCTTACTATTCCTCTGATGCCTGAGCTTTGTAGGTTAGGGTGGGCTTTGATTACTCCTTGCTGAAGCAGAGTGTTTCTGTTTTTTGCCTTCTCTTTGCTGACCACTTCAGCAACATCTCCTGGAGCGGTTCCTGAACCGGGCAGCGATTGCTTTCCAAAACCTCTTCATGGCGGTGGAAGATCACTTCGAGCTATGTCTGGCCAAATGTAGGACTTCATCACAGGTGAGGCACAAGCACATGCCCAGGCCCCAAAAAAGTGCCCTTGGAAAATGGGGGTCAGTCCTGTGAATGGCTGGTGTGTCGTGTTTGTATTTTCATAGAAGTTGAAGCAGTGGCTGAGAGCCAGTCTGAAGGCAAAGCACATATTTAGAGCAGGATGAGTTGCACATTCTCTTTAGAAAAGAGGGACTTAACTAAAGAGAGACAGAGTTCAGTGACCAATGAAGAGCTCAGATTAGTTCTGGGGAAGATGAAAACTTTAATCCAGCTTTCATTAGGATGAAAACAGTGAGAGCTGTTCCCAGTAGCCTTAGAATGCTCTTTATTTTATAGTACAGCTGGAGACTAACCATGTGCTGACAATCATCTGCATAGTAACTCAAGAACTATGCTTTCTTTGCATATTAAGGACAGAGGTGAACTTCTGTTACCCGTGTGATTTTAATAGAAGTTTTGGTCTAAGCAAGCAGTGGCCCTTTTAGACAATGCTGTTGGCCATCTCCTGCAGCTTCAGTATTTCATGTAGCAACAGGGATGGACTGCAAACAAAGGATAGAGTTCCAAATGTCTCCAAAGTTACTGGGAATTTTTAGCCATAAAATCTGAACTCTACCTTTTATCAAGAAAAATGCACACATCTCAAGTACCAACTTTATTGTGCTCTGCTTGCTTAGAACATGATACTGCCTAAACACATCTAATTTTTCTTTTTTTTTTAATGAAATCTGTTCCTACCTAGTTGGGTACTCTTGAAAAGGAGGTTCTGGTTCAACGTTGCAGGGCTGCAATACATCAGCCGGCTCTTGTATGTTGGCAATGCAGAGTTCTTTGATTCTAGAGACACTTTGATGTGTAGAAGAATTTGGGATTTTTTTTTGCCTGTGCATAAATGCTGTGGGTTTTGTCCCTCAGTGAAGGGATGCCTTGTTTCACTGTGTGTATCTTGTTAGAGCTTCTCCTCCTTTCCTGGCAGAGTGTGCAGCATGAGAACACCTACAGAGACCCAATTGCCAAATACTGCTACGGCGAGTACCCCCCAGAGCTCCTGCCTGTTTGAGAGCTGCAGATCTGAGCAGAAGGAAGGAACTGGAGCCTTGAACCCAAAAGAACAAGACAGCAGCTGTTGCTTTACCAAAGCCTCAGTGTAAAAAGCTTGTCTTGTGTGTGGGGGTAAACCCAGAGGTAAACAGAGGAAGTAAGGAACTTAAGTTCTTCGGGACTGAATTTTGCTTTCTTCAATTTATTACACACCTGCTTTGGAGTACTGCTGGTACTGTGCTACTGTGCCAGTGCATTCTCTGAATACTTCCTCTAAATTTCAGGAATCGTGGAGTCAATCTAGGCTCTAGAACATCATGGGAGAAATATCTAATGTGGCTTTACAGCTGTAAATGGAGGTTCAGTTGTGTCTCTGCAGTCCAGACTCTTTCCAGAGTGACAGTGGTAACTGGAGGACTTTTCCTTTCTGAGAGCAAAGCATGCCTGCTGTGCTTCTCTCTCTGGAACCCTTCTTGACATGCATGGTGTACACTACATATGTAATTATGAATTATTTATTCATTTTATATGGGTCACTGGCTGAAGTATGGATGCTTTGCATAGCTAGTTGTGGATGCCTTTCAGTCCCTGCTTTGCTGTGTCAGCTAGAAGGGATATTTTAGATCCTGACTAAAGTTGGTAGGGGTTTTTTTTCCCTCCTTAGTCTAAAGGAATTGTATTGGATTTGTCACTACAGTACTTATGTTCCTCTTAGTGAGTTTAAACCATTCAGAACTCCAGTGGAGTTGTTCTTCTGCCAAAGTCTCATAGCACAAGAGAAGAGCAGTGATCTGCCTAGGATGGGATGTTTATTGTCTGTAAACACTTTCCTTGTTACTCTGCAGCAGTTTCCTCAAAGAGGAGTCCAGTTTTGTGAGGAGCTCTCTGCTGTCCACTTGCTGACAGGGAGCAGGGAAGATTTCTTTGCTTGAACTTGTTCAGGCCTTGGTATTTCAAACATACTTGACTCCTGGTTGTGCAGGAGGCCAAAGGGTGGAGTTGAGCTCTCCACAGCAGCTTTCCCAGGCCTGCCTGTGCCTTCCCACTCTGCCCCAGGGAAGGAGGCAGGACGGGTCTGCCAGCCTGTTCCAGCTCCTTGGCATTTCCAGCAGCTCCTGGAATGTTTTACATCTGCACCTCAGGAAGCAAACACCAGCTTCCTTTTAGCCCTTGGAGCCCCCTTATGCCAAATTCAAGCTGATCTTCACCTTTGACAAACATAATGAACAGGACTCAGTTACATGAAGACAAGAATTCATTATCCCATGCTTGCTTTACACAATCCAGTGGCCAGCTCCTGCCACTGTACCTCAGCCAATGGGAAAAGGAAGAGGGTAACGTGCGGCCGGGAGTTTAGGATAAAAGGAGGCTGCGTCCTCCGAAATCTCGAGATACCCCAGGGGGGTACGGCATAGTGGACTCTCTCCCTTTATTCGAATAAAGTTGCAGGACTCCTCTGTCTCCTTTGTGGACACCGGCGTTTCATAGCGTGGCTTTTCGCACACGCTGCACACACGAGCACGGCAGCTGCCCGGCCCGTTCGCCGCGGAGCCCCGACGCGCACTGAGGTAACCCGGAAATGACGTGCTTGGTTTTGGCTTCCCCTGAGCCAATGGTAGCGCCGGCTCCTCCTCACGTGACATCAGCGCCCGCCGTTGGGTCCTAACGCTCTCTGCCGCGCGCGCGCCGAGCTGAGCACGCGCAGTGCGGCCGTGCCGGCATTGCCCCAGTTCTGTGGGAAAGTCCTTCATCCTTCGGTGGGAAAATGCCCCCACAACAGACCCGCGTCTGCCCGCGGGGACACGCGTGTCCCTGTCCCCGCAGGGGCACCGGGCGGTGCAGTGGGACCAGGGGCTGCTCCAGGGATGGGTGAGGGCTCCGCCCGGCCCCAGAGGCACCGCCAGGGCCACTGCCCCTCTTGCCCGCCCTCCTGGCCGGGGTAAACACGACACGAGGCGCGGGGATGAGGACTAACCTTTATTACCAGGTGAGCCAAACCCTACGGAAGCCCCAGCCAGGTCGAGGCCTCCTCGTGCCAGGTGCTGGAAGAGCCCAGGAAAGGCAGGCCGCAGCCGAGCCTTCCATCCTCCCGCTGCAGCGGCAGGCCCTGGCCGCTCTGGCCGTGTCGGGGTGTCTGACGCGGCGTGGGGGACGCCGGGGGACAAAGAGGAGGTTGCTGCACCTCCCAGCACGAGGCAGCGCTGCTGGGCCTGCCCAAGCATGCAAAGATGGATTTTCCCCATCCCCCCCAGGGCTGCTGCTCTCCCTGCACATCAGGGTCGCCAAGGAAAGCGCGGAAAGCTTTAGTTCCCGTTTCTAGAGCCATTTGAGGGCAGGTGACAGGGAGCAGTAGTAGGTGCCGTTGTCGTCCTGGCAGGCAGATGCGATGGTGAGGATGCAGGCGTTGCTGGCGAGGTCCTTGGTGGCCGAGAAGCGGTCGGGAGTCTTGGCAGGCTTGTGCTTGTCTCTCTCGGAGTTGTAATAGAGCAGATACCTGAGGGAGTGCCCCGGGCGCTGCTGGAACCAGGAGATGCCGAAGTGGCTGATGTTGTACTGGGGGCTCAGGGTGCAGAACAGCCGGGCGCTCTGCCCGGGCAGCACGAACACCGAGCGCGGCTGGGTCAGCACGGGCTGAGCCCTGGAAGCTGCACGCACCAAGGACGGCGTTAGTGATGGGCTGAGCCGTGTCCCTCATCCCCCTCAGCCCCAAAATGTCCCCCGGCTCCTTTGAGGCAACGCCATTACCCAGCTGCCATCACACAGCCCCGGAGCCAAATGCCCCACTCAAACCAAGCTCCCCTGGGGCAGCCCGGGCCTGCCCACCGCCCTGCAGTGCGCCCCAGGCAGAGCTGACACCACCCTTACCTGTGCCCAGCGTCCCCACCAGGAGCAGGACGGTGAAGCCCAGGGCCATGGCAGGAGGCAGAGGAAGGGAGGCTGTTTCAGAGAGGGTCTGGGGTGCTGCACAAGCCCAGGGTGGTGCCGTGGGCACTGGCGGGGTGTATGTAAATGACACGGGGGGCTCAGGGACTCAGCTCCCCGGGGCTGCTCGCTCTGCTGCAGCTGGGCTTCAGGGAGGGGGTGAGAGCCACTCACCTTCACCTTCAGCTCCACCAACACAGCCACAGCCCACCCCACCAGCCCACGCCCTGGACAGTGGGGTGGCATCTCTGACCACCTCTCTTTGCTGACGGGAGGAGCAGAGATGCTTCCCTGGGGTCTCACACTCAAGCCCTCTGCTGCCAGGCACGCAGGAGGCCAGGAGCCTGAGCCACACAATGCCAAGGATCCCTGGGGAGGCAGCAGGCTGGGGGACACCAGGGACTACGGAAGAGGGGGGAGGCAGCTGTTCCATCACAGAAGCAGCATAAGGAAAGTTGCTGCTCCCTTCCTGCAGCTCCATCACTGTGACAGGAGGGACTTGGCAGGGTCTCAGCATAACTTGCAGCAGGGGCTGGGAGGTGCTGATGGTGCTGCCTCTTCCCCAGGGCCACCTCAGGAGCAGCAGCCGTGGGCAGCCGTGGTGGGTGGCAGGAGGCGTGTCCCCAGGGGCCAGAGGTGGCTGCAGCACAGCTGGTGCTGCTGCGGAAGGACAGCAGACCGTTACAGCCAACGGCCACCAGCCCAGCAGGCGTGAAGTCCTGGCTGTGACACCTGTCACGGGGCTCAGGGACACTGTGGCACACGGCCACCAGCCCAGGCTGGCCTCAGCAGTGAGGGCAGCAGGCACTTCTCCTGTGCCAGAGCCCGTGGGTGCCTCCTGCCCTCCACTGCCACCTCATCACCATGCAGGGACAGCCACTCTGCAGCACCCACAGAGGCTCCAAGCCAGACGTGTGCAAGTCTTGTCCCTCAGGTATCAGCAGTTTGTGTTTCATGCAGCCAGGCCCCTGAGCACACTGCTGTACAGCTCCAGTTGTGTCCCACCAGTGCTCCCCAAACTCTGCAAAGTGGTGGCAAGATGAACACGACTCTCCCTGCACGTCCTAGGGGAGGAGTGTGACACAGGTCATGGATTAGACTGACTGTGAATGAAGCCTGGCAAGACAGAGGGAAATCACCTCCTCAAGGAGAGAGGGGTATTCCAGAGAAAGGGAATTTGTCCTCAGAGCAGTGAGCACGGGATAATGCAGCACATCAGTGTTGTTACTGGTTCCAACCGTTCTGGCCCTCCACATTTGCTGAGGGACATGATTTCATCCATGTTTTCCACAGGAAAAGGGGATGATGCTACAGGGCCCTGACTGCAGGAGCACTGGCACAGCAACATTTGGGCACCCAACAGAAGATGGGGCTGCAAAGCCCCACTGCCTCCTGCTCCAGAGTAGGACAGGCACAGGCAGGGTGCTCGGGGAGATTTTTCCAGTGGCATCCAGTCACGTCACAGAGGCCAGGCTGCCCTTGCAGCAGTGCTGGGCTCAGTTAGGAGCAGGGTGAGCAGATGTGGCACCACCACAGCCCAGACAAGCGGGAGGGGGGGCAGGAAACACTACGAGACTACAAAAAGTCTGAAATTCAGAGCATCTGGGACCACATGGAGCAGGCAGCGTTCCCAGCAGGATGATGTTCAGCTCAGCCCTTGCTCCGCGTCCCCCCTCTCGCCCCGCAGGACGCTGGAGAATCTGCAGGGGCCGTTCACTGTTGCTGGGCGATCCGGCTACTGAAACCACAACAGTGGGAAGTGAGCCTGCGTGTCCCGGCCTCTCCAGCAGCTCCCGACGCTGCCTGCAGGAAGGGACGCGGCCCCACAGCCCTCCAGGGGCACAGCGGCACCATGTTCGCCACGGTGAGGTTCGGAGGTAGGTGGGGAAAGCCCCGGCCCCGCCTCAGCCCCGCAGCCAGGGAGGGACACAGCCCCTGGTGCACAGCAGCGCCCGGTGCTCCGGGAACAGGCAGGAGAGCTCTGCCGGGCACGGCAGCATCCTGCACCTCACCTGCTTTAAAGAAAGGGAGATCTGTTATCCCTACACTCCGAGTCACGGAGGAAAACCACTCCAGCAGAGCTGAGTCAATCACAGGGAGGGAGGCCGGCGGTGAGGATGAGTTCCCAGCCTGGCAGCTCTGGGAAATCACTGAAGGGGGCCCTGCTTATCTAGACACAACCAGAAGAGCCATGGGGCACAAGTGCCAGCTGCTAGCAGAGCTCCTCTGTTCTGGGCTGTGTGGAAAGGGTTCCCTGACTCAAATCCTGGCTCAGTTTCAGAGTGCAGGTATTTGTGGGAAGAAATGAGCTGCCCCTATCCTGACCTCACCCAGCTGGCTGAACGCCTTGGCCTGACCCCAGACACTCGTGGCTGAAGCCATCAGACACACACAGTCCTAAGCCTTTGCTCCCTCTGCTATTTGAATTGGATCCCCAGCTCTGACTACTGACGCGTGTCAGCCCTGGGGATTTCTCAATTGTGACAAAGTCGGTCAGAGTTCATGGCCAAAACATCCTCGGGTGACTCAGCCACAATCTCCAGCTCTTTCCCCTTGTGACTGGGACCAGCTTGTAGCAGGGCACTGGCAAGGACCAGGGCTCACTGCTTTTTTCTACTCATGCTTGATGAAACAAAGCTGAAAGACAGAGATGCTTCATCAATCAGAACCATCTTCCCCAAATCAAAGTGCCCATCTTCTGCCCTGAATTGGGGCACTCTCAGCACCCACTCCCAGCAGCCCTGGCTGTAATGCAGCTGTTGAAAGCCCTGCTGATGCCTCGTGGGGATCCTGCCCTTGCTGGCCACAGTGGGCACCTCTCAGGCACCTGCTGTGCCTCCTGCCCTGCCCATGTGGTCCCTGGCTTTGGGGTGCCACGCTCCTGTCTCAGCTCTCATTCCCTGTCTGCAGCTGACTGCCGGGTGCTGGTGAACCTGCTCTGCTGCGTGCGGACCCTCACAGGCCACCTGAAGTGGAAGTGTCAGTGCAGGCCTGAAGGTACGAGTGCTCTGGGCTGTGGTCACCGAGGGACTGCCACTCACCCACAGAGGAACAGCAGAGGGTAACAGATGGGTCACATAGGAGTCACAGAACATCCCAAAACAGAGGGAAAGGGACAGCAAACCTCCCACTCCCCACAACAGATTCTGTTTGGAGTGTAACTTGCCAAGGAAAATACCTCTAAACCCCACAGGGGCACCCTGGGCTTCCTTCACCACGTCTCTCCCTCCAGACTGCATCGATCTTGTGGACGAAAAGGGCATCCTGATGAACCTGAGCAAAGTGGAAGATCCTGCATGTGAATATGCCAGTAAATACCTGCAGGGAAGGCAGCGCTACATCCTCATCAGAGTTGTCCGTAAGTTCCTGGTCAGCCTCTGGGCAGGAAGGGGCTGCTCTGGGGGAGCTCTGGGGAGGGCTCCGTCCAGCACTCCCTTGGACACAGCACAGAAGCTCTCAGGAGGCAGAAGCCAGCTCAGATGAAGATCTAGAGCTGAGCCTTTGTTCATCCAAGGGCTGCTCCAGGGGAGAAGGAACTTTTCATGGGCAGAACCACCTGCCCCAGTTACAAGCCTTCAGTTTACAGCCAGGAGAGACACTAATCCATTTTTCCCATTCTGCTGGCAGGAGAAGAAAACTCTGAAGCCATCCGCTATGAATCCTTGCTAGAGGACCTAGGGAAACATTATCCTGACCTACCAGGTAAGAGCCAGGCACCCACCTCACATCCACAGAGGAGTCAGGGGTGCAGGCATCACTCCTGTTCCCACCTCAGCCCTCACACAGCACCGGTGATCCCCGTGTGCTCCTTCAGGGCTCCTACGTGGGCAGCAAGTGCATTCAGGCACCAAGGGAGGGGACAAGCAGGGCTGCTGTGCAGGACAGTTAAGGGTAACACCCCACTCCAGGAAGAGCCTACCCAGCTTGTCCTTTGGCAAGAGGGTCAGCTCCTCAGAACAAACAGGGAGGGAAGGACTTCAGGAGAGATTGGGGAACCCTCAAGTGCCTCTCCAAGGCTGTAGTTTCACGGGTTGGCAGTGCCTTGCACAACATGGAATGGGCAACTGACCAACACAGCAGGAAAACACAACTCTGGAAGGGCTTGGTCACTCCACAGATCAGCTGCAGCAGCTCTCAGGAAAGACCCAGAGGACAGAGCAGAGGAAGAAGGGCTCCTTGCAGAGGGCTCAGCCTCGTGCCAGCACCCGAGGCAGGAACAGGAGCAACTTACAGAGCAAGAGGAGCTCGGGACTCAAGAACACCCCTAAATGAGGAACAGACCCAATACTGGTCACACAGGCAGCACAGCCTCCACCAGGGCCCAAGCACCTGCCCAGCACTTACTCCCAGCACAGCAAGGGGCCCTCCCAGAGCTTCACACTCCACATCCTAAGCTGCACCCTGGCAAGCCAGGCAAACCCAGCATCACAGCCAGGCACAAGCACCATCCTCCTGCTTCAAGGGCTCTCGGGTTCCCACAGCAGGGCCTGCACTGCCCAGGGACAAGAACCTGCACTCCTGTCACTGGATGGGTCTGCTTCCCACTGCACCACTCTGGAGTGCCCTGCAGGAACTGTCCACTGCAATCACAGGAAGGGCTGCTCCAGAGACGGCCACTCCCCCAGCTGCAGAAGCAGCAGTTAGCCAGGATGGGTCAAAGAACACATCTGCTGGTTCTCCTTAACAGCTTCTCCACCCAGAGCAACACACCAACACTCTAATCTGCTTATGTCTTCAAGGGAGTTGAACAGCTTTGGAGTGGTTCCTCCCTGCTCACACCGGACAGCTCAGCACACGGAGCACTTGGGCTTTTAATCTCTCCCATCCGCTTTTCCTCTTGGCTGTCTCTCAGGGGAACACCAGACACCCCTGGTAAGACCAGGCACAGGTCAGGACATCTCTACCAAGAACTTAAGACTGACATTTAGAAGGGGCAGGACTTTGAACACCAGCCTCCAGTATCTGCTAACAGCATCTGCTGCCAGCATTTACCATCTAGGCTTGGATTTCTTCACAGATCCCAGCAAGGGGCTGAGAACTTGTCCTTTATTCAACAGAGATCAAAAGGTTAAAAACTCATTCTGCCAGGAAAAATGCATCAGTTAAACATCTGAAAGTGTCATGGTTTCACTGCTGCGCCACAAAAGCTCCAGCTGAAACCTCAGAATTCCCTTTTACGCCAACATGAGGAACAGGGTGTCCTGCTGGAGGCCAGTCCATGGGCAGCAGTCACGAGGCTGTGCCAAGGTGACTGTAAGAGGAAAGCAGCTCCAAACTTCACCTGATGCCAGTGACCTTGAGAGCATTGCATAACCTGCTAAAGCTTTAAAGTCAGATCAGCCAGCTGTGTCCAAAGCCCACAGCCAGACAGGTCACACTCAGCTCTGAGGTCAGGACAGGGATTCAGGAAGAAGGTATCTACAGAAAAGGAATCTGTCACTGAAAATACTGTGGCCACGTGTTGGCTTTACCCCTCTGCAGCCTCTCCTCTGCCTGGAGGGCAGCCAGTGTCTGGATCTCCTTCTGCCAAGTCATGCAGGCACAGTCCTTGCTAGGCTGCACCCCCTGTTTGCAGGAAATACACACTTGTGCCTTGTCCTTTGGCTGAGAATGTTTTGGTAGCTTAATTTTAGCTTGAGAATTAAATAAAGAACATGCACAAGTGATAGGTCCAAACAAATTCTTTTATTTCTCTGTAATAAATACAGCACTATGTGAATACTGAAGACCCTTGGGTCCAACCATTCCTTTCCTTCCCTACTAGTTCAGAAGTGAATTACCACTAGAGTACTCCTGTCTGCTCAGGCTGCTCCCTCCAGCTCATTCGCTCATTCCCTGTCTGTCCTTCCATTCCCTGTGGATAGCAGGGCTCTACACCGTGATCCTCTTCCCTATGAGGGGGCAAATTCTTCACAGGAGAGAAGAAACACCTACAGGGAAGAAGCACAAGTGTAGCATTAGATAGATGTTCCAGCAGCTGGAGTTAAAAAGCTCTCTCACACAAGGTAACTCATGATCTAACTACTGACAACAGCTTGTACCAAATGCAGCAGGAATTAGAGAATCAGCCAGGGAGAGCAGCAGGCTGCCCACGGCAGCACGAGTGGGCACTCTGAGAAGACACCTACAGCCTCCCAACCTTCAGAGACAGGGTCAGAATTATTTCTCCTTCCCTTTCCAGCTGCCTGCTGCTCTTCGGGACACAGGAAAGACACATCTGCTTCCTAATTAAAGCCCTTGTGGACACTATATCCCCAAAAGATAGCTTCTGCAACCTTCAAACCCTCTGTGGCTAAGTTCCCTCCTGCAGGGACAGGGCACACTCACCATTGCTGTACTTGCACTGCTTCAGGGCCTCGTTGAAGCCCTCGCACAGGGTCAGGTCTCTCTGGTTGGTAGCACATTCCAGGAACTGCTTCATCTCATAGTGGCACGGTCCGTACGGCGACTGCTGCATCACGGGCCGGGGCTCCTGCGGCCACGGGCCCGGTCAGGGCGGCCCGGCGGCAGCGGAGCCTCTTCCAGCGCGCTCCCGTCCCCTTGAGCGGGCGACAGCTGCCCGTCCGTCCGTCCGTGTGTCCTTCCCTCCCTCCCTCCCTCCCTCCCCGCACGGCCCCGCTCCCTCGCCCGCCGCCCCGCACCCCCGCTCAAGGGCGGCCCAAGGGCACGGCCCGGCTCCGCTCGCACCTGGGCAGGCGCCGCCTTGGCCGGCTCGGAGGAGCCGCCGCTGAAGACGCCGGTGATGGCGCTGCCCACGACGTGTCCCACGGCGGAACCCACGGCCACGCCGGCCGCCGTGCTCGCCATCTGCGCCATCAGCCCGGGCTGCGCCGGCTGCGCCGCGGGCGCCGGGGCCGGTGGGGCCGGGCTGCGAAGAGAAAGGTGTCATGAGGGAGCGGCGCAGGGAGGGCGGCGTGCCCCGGTGTGCCGCCGAGCCGAGCGCCGGTACCTGGCGTGCGCCGGAGGCGCGGCGGGCCGGGACACGCTCCTGCTGCCGCGCGCCATCGCTGTCTGCGCGCGCCGCCCCGCG